>PVIJ01008150.1:0-63783 GCA_004024925.1 Scalopus aquaticus
GATGTCCAAAAATAGATGATTGGATCAAGAAGATGTGGTACATATACACAATGGAATACTGTTCAGCATTCAAAGAAGATAAACACATGCAATTTACAGCGACATGGATATAATTAGAGGGAATCATACTCAGTGAAATAAGCCAGAAAGAAAAAGAAAAATATCGAATGGTTTCACTTATAACAGGACTATAGGGAAACCAAATAGGAGAGAGACACTCAGCGGGTGGGTGGCAGGGCTGGGGGGGGGGGGCGGGAGGAGGGGAAGATAAGGTCACAAAAGGGAATAGTAAAGAATACAAGGGACCGTGGAGATGGATCAAGGGTGAATTGGTGGTGGGCTACCCAAGGGGAATACAAAATGTAAAAGACATAAATAACAATAATAATAATAAAAAAGAATCTCCCAAATCTAAGGAATAAAGTAAATATGAATGTCTAGGAAACAAAGAGAACACACCAAGTTTTAAAAGCAAAATGACACACATCCAGACACGTCTTTGTTAAATAATCAAAATTCAAAGATAAAGAAAAATCTATAGGCAGTAAGGAAATGGTAATTTACAAAGACATTCAAATTAGGTGTTATTTGATGAAGTCACCCAAATGAATGGTAGTTAACAAGTACCATATACTGATATCAATAATGACCCTAAATGTGAATGCACTGAACTCTTCAATTAAAAGACACAGAATGACAAACTGGTTTCAAAAGTTTCAGGTATCTATACTATGTTTGCAAGAAACAAATTTGAAAACAGAAAGAAAAAAAAAAAGAAATGTAAAGTGAAAGATTGAAGCAAGGTGGCTCATGCCAATAACACAGAGAGAAAAGCAAGGACTGACCTCTCATATCTCACATACCATATTTTTAGTCAAAAATGATAATCCAGGTCAGAGATGGTTACTATATTATGATCAATATAACAATTCAGGGCCTCCCCGGTGGCGCAGCGGTTAGGCGCTACACTGTGGAGCTGTCGGCAGCAGCAACGCGAGTTCAACGCCCGGCCGGGGAGAATCCCACATGGCGCGGCAGACCTCTCCTGCCTTGCCCGCTGCTCCCCTCAGCAGTGTATTTCTGATCTGCCTGTTCTGCTACCCGCTCCGTCTCTGGCGAACCCTCTCGCTGCCCCACGCCTCTGGCCTGTACCCCAGCTTGTATGTATAAATAAAAAAAAATATATACATAACAATTCATCTAGAAGATGCAGTGTCATTAATATTTATGCACCTAACACAGGGGCACCTGCCTATAAAAAGCAACTCAATCACAAATAAACAATATAACTCCACAGCTGAACTAATGAGAAAAAGAATAACAAGTGAAGCTGAAAATAAGTAGAAAGAAGGAAATAAAAAAAAATAGAGCAGAGATAACTAAAATAGAAAATAAAGACAGTCCAAAATATTAATGAAACCAAGAGCTGTTTCTATGAAAAAAAATAAAAATAAAATTGACAAGTTCTTAGCTAGGCTTACCAAGAAAAGAGAGAACACCCCTTCCCCCCAAAAGTGCCAGAAATAAAAAGGGTAGAATTATAACTGATGCTTCAAAACTGCAAAGGATCATAAGAACCTACTCTGAATATTTCTGCAAACAAACTGGATAAGCTAGTAGGAAAAAAATTAAATTCATACTTATCAAGTCTAAACCAATTCAAACAATCTAATCATAAGTGCAGAAATTGAAAGAGTAATCAAATGTCTCCCTATAAACAAAAGTCCAGGACTAGATGGCTTCTCCAGTGAATTCTATCAAGCCTTCAAAGTTGAACTTATATCTATCTTATTCAAATTCTTAAAAAAATTCAAAACTGGTCAAAAGTTCTTTAACACATTCTATAAGGCCATATTACCCTTATCCCAATATCCCTGATGAACATGTATGCAAAAATTCTCATCAAAATCCTAGCAAACTGAATACAACATATTTAGGAATCACCTATCATGATAAATTAGGTTCCATTCCAAGGATGCAAGGCAATTTCTAAGCAGAAAAATCAATCAATGTGATTCATCATATCAACAAAAAGAAGATAGAAAAATCACATCATCATTTCAACAGATGCTGAAAAAGCATTTGACAAGGTTCATCATCTATTTATGATGAAAAGAAAACTCTCCAAAAAGAGGGAATAACTGGAACTTAAGTAAACACAGAAAAAACTATTTTCTATATGTGAGAAACCCACAGTCAACATCATACCTGATGGTAAAAAACTGAAAACATTTCCAATAAGATCAGGAATAAGACAAGAATGTTCACTCTCATCACTACTGTTTAACATAGTACAGAATTCCTAGGTAGAGCAATTAGACAAATAAAAGGAATCAAAATTGGAAAAGAAGAGGTGAAATTATCACCATTTGTAGATGACATAACTCTAGCCAAAAACTAGTGGAACTAATAAATGAATAAAATAAATTGGTAGGATATAAAATCAATACACAAAAGTCGGCTGCATTTCTGTATGCAATGTATCAGGAACGAAACTAAAAAAAAAAAAAATCCCACTTACAATTGCATCAAAAAGAATTAAAGTGCTTGGGAGTAAACGATGGAGGTAAAGGACCTATACATCAAAAACTGTAATCACTGTTAAAGGAAATAAGACACAAAGAAATGGAAAGAAATCCAGTGCTCATAGAATAGAAGAATAATGTTAAAATGGCCATAATACCTAAACTAATTTATAGACTCAATGCAATATCTATTAAAATCCCAGTGATTTTTTTCAAAGAAATAGAAAGATTATAAAATTTGTATGGAACCACAAAAGGTCCCAATAGATAAAGCAAATCTAAGAGAAAAGAAGAAAACTGAGGTGTTACCTACTCAGATTTCAAACTATACCACACAGCAACAGTAATAAAAAGAGTGTGATACTGGAACAAAAACAGAAACATAGATCAGTGGAATAAAATAGAAAGCCCAGCGACAAACCCACATAAACCCACAATCATATGGATAACCTCAGGCAAAAAATGAAACTAGATCCATACTTAACACACAAAAATTAATTCAAATGTATTAAAGATTTGGAGATAAGAATTAAAAGCATAAAATACGACAGAGGATGCATTTCAAGATAACTGTTGCAAAGATGTATTTGGGGGACACAGCACCAAAGCAAGGGAAACAAAAGCAAAAATAAACAGTTGGGACTACACCAAAATTAAAAGCTTTTTTACCTCAAAAGGAGCCATCACAAAAACAAAAATGCAGCCTACAAACTGGAAGAAGATATTTGCACAGCCCACATCTGACAAGGCACTCACTTCCAAAATGTACATAGTATTTAATACAATCCAACAATAACAGGGTGGTCCCCAGGAAAAGGGGAGGTTTTAGGTTTCCTATCCCACTCAGGGAAGGGTGGAGCTGAGCAAGGAAGAGAGGATGCTGGAGTGGGGACTGGGAGAATGCGGAAGAAAGATGGGGAGCAAAAAGGAGACCTGGAAGAGGCACAAGGAGCAGAGAGACATGTGAAGAAGCTGCACTTGCGTTTCGGTCCTGGACTGGTTGAAACAGATGTGGGTGAGAGACCCCTGGTTATCAATGGCAGCTTTTATCTTGATTTTGGTTTTTTTTTCTAGACTTCCCTGGCCATTTTTTATGGGTCCCCACCAGGAGGTGCCTTAGACTTGTGGCAGGTTTTTGGGCCTCAGGGGCCCTATTTTGGGCCAACCCTGTCTGGTTGGGCTTTTACCTAGGAGGGGAAATTTGGGTAGTTGATTTGGAGATTTTTTTTTCTTTTTTGTATTATACACCAATTGTATTAAAGTTGTTGTTGATGTTTTTATTAAAGGTCTTACACATTAGAGTATGTTTTGTTTTGTTGTGGCAGATCCTATTTAAAACAGACAGGCTTGGGGGTTCTGGGCTGCCGCTCTCCCTACCCTGTAACACAACAACAAAAAAACTCAGACAATTCAATCAGAAAAAAAATGGACAAAAGACCTAAATAGACACTTTTCTAAAGAATATATTTAGTTGACCTACAGGTACATGAAAAAATTATTCAGCATCACTTTTTATAAGGAAAATACAAATCAAGACCACTATGAAATATCACCTCACTCCTGTGAGAATGGCCTATAAAAAAACTGACAGCAACCAGTGTTGGTAAGGAAGTGGAGAAAAGGACTCATCCACTGTTGGTGGGAATACAGTTTAGTGAGTCTGTATGAAAACCACTATGGAGAATCTTAAAAGTATAAAAATGGAAATCCCATATGATCCAGCAACTTCTGCTACGTATTTATGTAATGAATATAAAAACTCTAATAAAAATGACTTATGTATGGCTATGTTCATAATAGCGCTGTCCACATTTCTCAAGTCATGGAACCAACCTACATTCCCATCAGCGGAGAACTGGATAAAGAAATTATGGAATATATATTCAGTAGGCTCCTACTCAGCTATTTTAAAAGATGAAATATTGTCTTTTCAGACAAAATGGATGGATCTTGAAGTGATTATGCTCAGTAAAATAAATTAGAAAGGCAGATACGAGATGGTTTCACTCATCTGTGGAATACAAATAACAGAAAAAAACATATACTGGCAAAATGCAGCAAAAACAAATCTGACCTGGAGGGGAGAGGGGAATCCTATACTTCCAAAATACCAACAATAATGTAAGCCAATATTACCTCAATTTAAATAATTATTTAATTTTAAAAACACTGGCACACACAAAAATTTTCTTTGACTTAGTGAAAAATTTACTGATTACCAGAGGAAACTTGGGTAGGGGTGGGGGAATGGGGGGATACATGAAGGAAGGCGATAAAGGGATAGACTATTGGCATGAGAGGTTTGGTGGAGGGTGAATGAAGCTTGCCCACATAGAGAGTGAAAATGAACCTCAAAGTTATATAGACATGCAAATGGCTGGTAAATATAATTAAAAAAATAATATACATGTAAATGATCACCCAAAGAACTAAGAATTACATGTAACCAGATTCCTTAAATTCCTCATATCAATCTATCTTATTTCTAACATATATTTTTAACAGGGATGGAAAACAGGCCCTTCAGTAAAGGGATCCATATTTCAGCGTCTGTTCTATGAGCTTATCAGAGTTGAAATGAAATGCTTGACAACTGATAGAGCTGCTCATCAATTATTGGGAAGTTCTCTTACTTTGGTGGAACAAAGTAATACTGTACATAATGAAGGATGGAAAATGTTTATATGGATAGCCAGATAGTTCATGATTATGCCATCCTTAGTATTCCAGCAAAGGGCTAATCTTAATTCTACTATAGTCACAGTTGCAATGAGCTTTTAGTTACATGTTCTGAGATAAAATATATTTTTTGTATTAATAGCAAAGTATGATTCTGTATTTTTAATATTTTCTTATTGTAAAAGAAAATTTTCATTGTCAAAATTTAGAAAGTAGAAAAATATAAACAAGAAAATAAAAATCATCTAAACTAATGAGTCACTGTTAATATTTTTAGATATTTATATATAAGATTTTTCTAAGTAGAAATGCACACATAGGGCCTCCCTGGTGGCGCAGCAGTTAAGTGCTGCACTGTGGAGCTGTCGGCAGCAGTGATGTGAGTTCAACGCCCAGCCGGGGAGATTCCCACATGGTGCGGCAGACCTCTCCTGCCTTGCCCACTGCTCCCCTCAGCAGTGTATTTCAGTCAGTCTGCCTATTCTGCTCCCCACTCTGTCTCTGGTGAGCCCTCTCGCTGCCCCACACCTCTGGCCTGTACCCCAGCTTGTATGTATAAATAAATAAATCTTTAAAAAAAAAGAAATGCACACATACATCTGCCTTTTTCCTATAAAACTGAGTTCATATGTGCAAAGAAAAAATAAACTTAACTTAATGTAGCATTATATCATTAATATTGTCCATATTGTTAAATATTTTTAAAACATAATTTAATAGGGGTACATGTCATTACCTAATATGGTGAAATTATGATGTGTAGAAAATCCTTGAAGTCTCACAAAAATATTTTTACCTAAAAATATATTATGTATGTATAGACACATTTATAAGATACAAATGTATATTTATAGACTTGGTATAAAATATTAACACATTCATATACTATCTGAATTATGTAAAGGTTTAGTCATTGCCATATTGTTGGACTCTAGATATTTTATTATTAGAAATAATGCTGTGATTACTATATTTATAATTTCAAACACCAGGGGTTCCCAGGACCCAATGTATGTTTATAAACACTTGATGCATCTGTCCAAGGTGCTTTCAGAAAGGAATCTAATTGGGTCTCCCTGGTGGCGCATTGGGGTAAACGCAGCGCTGTGGAGCTGTTGGTGGCTGCAGCGTGAGTTTGACGCCCAGCTAGGGAGCTTCCCACATGGCGCAGCAGACCTCTCCTGCCTCGCCCTGTGCTCCCCTCAGCAGTGTGTTTCAGTCGATCTGCTTGTTCTGCTCCCGACTCTGTCTCTGGTGTACCCTCTCACCGCCCACACCTCTGGCCTGCACCCCAGCTTGTATGCAATAATAAATAAATCTTTAAAAAAAAAAAAAGAAAGGAATCTAATTCATGCTCCCACAGCCAGCAGTATGTGGGAATGCCCATCGCACAGCATCTTCCCCATCACTAAGCTTCTCAAGTTTTTAAGTGAGAAGTTGTTTCTGATTTAAGTTGTACTTCTTTGATTAATACAAGACATATTTTCTACAAAATTTGCTTTTCTGCTAATAAAAGTAAAATACCTACTAATAATTAGTCTTACTCTTAAAACTTCAAACACATTGCTATAATAAAGATGACAAAAATCACCCATAATCTTGTAAGCTGGAGATAAATGTTAGGTTTTTGTCTTATGATAATTTTGAAGTGTTTATTGACTATTTGTACTATGCGTATAAATTATATGTTCATGGCCTTTAACCATTTTCCTCTTGGGAAATTTTTTATAATTGAAATCTAATATTAAACCACTGCCTGTCATATTTGTTATAAATGCATGTTCCACTTAGTTATTTCTAAAGTTTTAAATGTCCAGAAAGTTTTTTATATGCAGTGATTCTATCAAACATTTCCTTTCTTGAATTCTATATTCATTTTATATTCACAGCACACTTCCATATTCATGTGCAAGTAAATAATTATATACATTTTATAGTTTTTTCATGATCAAATTTTTTAAATTTAACTCTCAATTCATTCAAGTACCTGCAGATTTTCATTGTCAACAGCACTTAAAATAAGAATTTCAAGGGCCTCCCTGGTGGCACAGCGGTTAAGTGCAGCGCTGTGGAGCTGTCGGCAGTGGCGACAAGAGTTTGACTCCCGGCCAGGGAGATTCCCACATGGTGCGGCAGACCTCTCCTGCCTCGCCCGCTGCTCCCCTCAGCAGTGTATTTCCATCACTCTGCCTGTGCTGCTCCCCACTCTGCTCTGGTGAACCCTCTCGCTGCCCCACACCTCTGGTCTGTACCCCAGCTTGTATGCAAAAAAAAATAAATCTTAAAAAAAATAAGAATTTCAGTTGCTAGTTTCCCTGTCTGTCTTCCCTATTATTCAGGGAAGAAGCATTTCTTGTTTAGTTTTATTTCAAATCTCTATCATGTGGTCTAGCACATTACTGTCACTGTATAAATACTTGAACAATACCTGTGTTAAAGTAGTGTACTCTTACCTTTTAAAGTTCTTTGAGTCTAAGACTTGATTTTGCATATTCTTTTTTGATTTTGCCTGCTTTAGTCCGAAGTCATCACTATTTACTGTGAATCTGTTCACAAAACCACCATCATCCCCCAAAAGTATGTCATCTCGGCAGAGCTGATCAGGCAGAGACACAACACACACACAGAGAAGGCAGTGATCCATAGGTTTTATGACAAAATAGTTTTCCTAGAAGCAGAAGAAGGCTTTAAATAATCTATTATTTTGCTATAACTATTAAAATATTAAATACAAATATTGCCCCTATAATTTGATTAAACTTTTACTTTCAGATGTTTCTCATTTCAGATATTCTTACAGTTAAACAACGTTGATTAAAAAAAAATCCAATCACTGAAAGTTAATGAACATTCACTGTGAGATTAGCATTATATTTTAGGGTCTTTTGTGGGTAAAATGGTAAGATATTGGGCTCCGGCTCAATAAGGATTGAGATATTTGTATGTATTGCTATTAACATCCCTTTCTTGGACTTAGAGAGAAATAATATCAATATTAATAAATATTAATAAAAGTAAATTAAAAGGTTCAGGGGTAACCACACCATTGACATAAAACAGGATGGTAAATAGAAAAATCAAGTATGAAAGTTTCAGTTATTTCAAAAGTAAAAAAATATTCTAATATTCAAGTTTACCCATAAATATTCAGCATTTGTCAAGGTGACTCTGTACTGTCCAACTGGATTCACTTAACTACATAATCATTGCTTTCTTGGAGCTTAGCCTGTACTTAAGATGAAAGAAAAAATATTTTAAATGATTTTATTTGCTTCCTTTAGAATGAGTAAGACTTAAATGTATTTAGAGGTTCATTCAGTCATTCAACAATTATTTACTGAACACCCACCATATGCCAAGAGCTGTTCTACGCAAGGGCCAGTGATGAACATGACAAATGTGTGACTTTGTAGGATTTACTATTCCAGTGGGGGAAGACAGATGAATAACACAGATACTTTCAGGTAATGGGAATTTGAGAAGAGTGCTGAAGTAAAGAGTGACTGAAAGATCCCTGTAGATCCAGTGATCAGGGAAGATGGTCTTTGTTCTGGGCCTGAATTGGTTGAGAAGGAGCCTAGAAGGAGAGATGAATGTCAAAAAGAGAGGTAAGGGGCTATGGAGCCTTGTAATTGACTAAGCAGGAGGTATTGTGGGTACAAGATGCAAGAGTATTTTATTGTCATAGAGAAATAAAGCAGTAAGGAAGGGTGCATCCTAGTTAAAGCAGTAGGTGGGAGGAAGGGCATTTGAAAGAGGACAAACCTCATAAATCGTGTTTTCTCAGAGAAATAGGGGCAAGACTATTTGCTGAGAAGTAGAAGACCAGAGGAAAAAAATGAAATTTTGGAATACCTGCCAGGAATGGGCAAGCAAGTTGGCAAGGACAAGAAAGAGATGGTTGGAAGCCACTGAGCACTGGGGTAAGCCTGCACATTTTTGATAATGTCAAATATTATGACTTTGTTCTTTCCCCCAGCAATGCTCAGTTACAGAAAGATCAGAGAAGGGTGATAGCATCCATCCAAAACTAGAGTTTGGAAAGACAGAGATTTCAGAGACTAGAGGGTAAGGATGATTCAACCCAGATGATTCGCCTACAGGGGGCAGGTGGGAAGGAAAACAGAGGACAGGAAGGGGAACTGAAAAGTGATTCAAGGAAATGGAGGCTTGTATGGCAAGAAAAGCAAGAGTGAAAACAGGACAAGTTGAAGGAGACAAAGGTTGCAATCACACTACAGGATGGGAGATAGTAACATATCACATAACAAAGAACATGAAGCCTCAATATGCCTCCTTTAAATCACAAATCATCATTAGTTGGTTGCAACATTGTGGACTGTAGAGTACAGACTGAGGGATAAGGAAGTTGACCCAAGGATGCTTGCCAGAGGCTTGACCTATGCTGAGAACACGCGCATGAAAAAGTGGTAGAAAGCCCCTGCCTGGAATAGCCTGCTGGTGCTGTGTCCTTGAAAGTATCTCCCTGTCTCTTGAAGTGTATTCTGTGAAAAATAGCTTAGGCAGATAAACTCTAAGCAGGAGATTAGGCACAGCTGTGCCCAAGACATGGCACGTAGTCAGATGGGATATTGTTGTGGGGAAATATATAAAAACGCTTGCAAAAAATAATAAAGTGCTGCTTGAACTGGCTCGCAGCCCCCATCTCGCTCCTGCACCTCGCCATGCCAGGTCCTGAGTCCTTTAGAGACTCAACAGTGGACAAGCATGAAAGTTTAGTTTTTTACCAAGGCTAGGGACAAATGCAGCACAGAGGAAGGTTAATTTGTCTATTTAACTTAAATTTAACTTTATTTTAAAATGTTCTATAAATAAAGATGCCATTCTACACCCTTTACAAAATTATAACTGATAACTTTCAGGGCAACCATTTACATAGTTTTCATCACTCTGCATAAAAGAGTTTTATGGGATGAGCATATATGGGAGTCTAAGACATAAAAACAAAACAAAAAATTTGGTAGCATGGATATTCTATTGACAGAAAGAATGAAGAATTAAGAATCACACTCCCTAGTGTACTACTTCAAGAAATGGAATGTGATTATTTGGGGGAGAGGTAAAAGCTAACAAATTTCCTTAAGTATTAAGTTTCATTGTGATTGTTTAGGGTTGCTCTGTCAGCATAACATTTATACTGGCCTTAAAAATAAGATGATATCACTATGAAAGGGGCATAGACTTAGATGCAAAGTTTTCCACCAATAAAAATATGCATATATTGGTCTATTCTAATGATTCAGAACAATTAACAAAATAGCAAAGGCATGCAAATAACTTAAAAACTGAATCATGATGTGACTTACAAAATTAGAATCTTCTCTGAAATCAGAGTTTTGCTTCTCAATATTTACTATGAATTTTAATTTTTGATAGATAATACAATACTAAAACAAAATAGTTAATAGTCCAAAAATCATCCAAATTAGGGCCTCCCTGATGGCACAATGGGTTAAGTCTCAACACTATAAAGCTATCCACAGCTACTACAGCACAAGCAACCTGGCCAGGGAGCTTCCCACACGGCACAGCAGACCTCTCCTGTTTTGCCTGCTGCTCCCCTCAGCAGTGTACCTCAGTCAGTCTGCCTGTTCTGCTCCCCACTGTTTCTGGTGAATCCTCTCACCACCCCACACCTCTCACCTATACCCCAGGTCTTGTATACATAAGTAAATAAATCTTTTTTAAAAATCATCCAAATTACCTGTCTGTTATTTTTTTATGTAGTAATTATTTTTTAAAATTTTTTAATTTTTTTTCTGGAAGGATAATCACTGTCATATGATAGCTAAACCACAAGGAACTTCAATTTTAAAAAAAATCCCTGGGAAGTCAGAGAAAGAAAAGTATCTAAAAACACAAAAACACAGATGTGGCAGTTTTATGTCCTTTTACCAAACTTAATCACACCATACACTTTTATTAAGTCAGCATCAAATGTATTTCAATCTTGGATAGCCACTGCTTCTGACAATCCAACCTTTTTTGTAATGAAATATTAAATGTAACATTTTTAAAAATCAGATTAAGTAGGGACTCTGGTTTACTGTCAGCTTTCACAGTTTTATCAAGTTAAAGGACCGCCATCTCAGGTATATATACTGCAACAATGACCAAAGTAATAAATGCTTTTAACAGCTCTTCCTCTGAGTCTCCATTGATTAAATAAAAGTTATACAATTGCAGCTGAGTTCACATAATCAATGGTACGCTCATCTCAGTTTTTATAGACTGAATAAGATTCATTAACTGAGATCTAATCCCTGTCTCCTCTCTAAATCTGCCAATTCCCTGTTCTTCAGCCAACCCATCAGAAGACAGGAGGGTTACTCAGCAGGGATGGAATCAGGAAGCTCTGCAGACTTTTTTGAGATAATTAGACATTTGTTTCTTGTACTTTTCTTAGCAAATGAAGCTGGATTAGAAAGAAAGGCTTTGAATTTGATAATGTCAGCATAATCAAAAGACTCAAAAAGATAATACTTGAACTCAAACAAGAGTATAAAAGAGGAAAAGAATTAGGCTCTTTCTCTCAAACAAAACCCTGCAATTTAAATATTGCAGTCTCCCTTTTAATCCTTTTAATGAGACCAACAGAGTATCAATGCTGAACTTGATACTTAGTTATATCCCTTAATTCTATATATGAGGAAACTGATGTTCGATAGAGAAAGTTGATTGTTGACATCCTAGCGGTATAGGAAAGACCATCTTATTTCTTTGAATATTTTGCTTGGCGAAGTACCTGGCTGCTCCCTTGAGATTTATAATCCCAAACAATAATGGTCCGTTCTGTAGTGGCAACAATTCGTTTCAGCTGAGAGAGGTAATCACAGCCTGTAATCCAAGAGGTATCCTGATAGAAAATCATAGAGTTGGGGGAAGGGTTATAATGTGTTTTGTTCCATCACATGGGGAAGGTTACCAGAGAGTAGGTTATATATTAAAGCCCCATGTACCCCTTTATGAACAGAGGAGCCTCACATTGCCTCCCTTTTGATATCTGGAGGAGAAACTCTGATCTTTTTGCTTTTCACCCTCACCCTGAGTTTCTCCACACGGTCAGCTGCAGCATGAGGCAGCCAGAGCCTGGCAAGTGAGTCTGTCTTGTGTCTTGCCTTGCCTAGTTAAAACTAGCAGCTTCATGTGTGAGTACTTGCTGTTCCACAAACCGCTCGGCCTATTTTTCAGGCACACCTTGGAACCTTCCTTAAAACCTCTTAAGAATTCTAGCAGTTTTGGGGCCTTCCTGGTGACGCAGCTGTTGAGCGCTGCGCTGTGGATGCGAGTTTGACGCCCAGCCAGGGAGAATCCCACATGGTGCGACAGACCTCTCCTGCCTCACCCGCTGCTCCCCTCAGCAGTGTATTTCTGGTCTGCCTGTTCTGCTCCCCACTCTGTCTCTGGTGAACCCTCTCATGGCCCCACTCCTCTGGCCTGTACCCCAGCTTGTATGTATAAATAAATAAATCTTTAAAAAAAAAAGAATTCTAGCAGTTTTTTTTAGTTTCAGAAACAGAGGCTCAGAGGTTTAGACAGGAACTGGAGTCCTGGGCCAGCTGGCTGGGCACCTCCTCTGCAATTCAGTGCACTCAGCGCAGGCAAGTAGGGAGGAAAAACAAGCATGCCCCACACGAAGTCAGGGAGAGATTCTGAAAGCTATTCATTGCTGTTCAGTGTCTGCCTCAGGAATACTTTCCAAAGAGCAATATGGTTTAGATAAATTATAAAGTTGCACTTGAATTTTTATGCTTTTCTGAATTTTAAAATAAAATGTTATCAAATTGTTTTCATTGGCTGTTTCCTTATTTTCACATTTTGGGTTGTGTCCATTTTTTATATTCCTCAGTGATGTCTACTCAGAAAAACATAGGGGATGCTTTTAAATAGAAGATTCCAAGGTGCACTCAGTCTGTAAGCAATTCTCCACAATCAGTTTAACTCAAGAAAGAAAGGTCCTTTGTGCTGCTATTCAAGGCTTAGTTTTATCCCAGTCTATAAACATTAATATATAGTCCATAAAAATATATTATTCTGAGTTTATTCAAGCACTTCACAGAGATTTTGATTATAGAGAAGCCATCATCATAGTCCTAAATTTGACATAATGAGGAATTTTTTAATGTACTTACTGTAACATTGGTGCTGGTCTGAACTTTCATCTATGAACAAAGAAAGAATAATGAAGTCGGCACTAAGGTTAAACTAGAAAAGTGTTGACTCTAACACAAAGGGTTGACTCTAAAACATACATCTCCTACATTTAAACAAACTTGTCATGGAGCTTCCCTGGTAGCGCAGCTGTTAAGCGCTGCTCTGTGGAACTATCGGCAGCGCAGATGCGAGTTTGACACCCAGCGGGGGAGATTCTCACAGGGCACAACAGATCTCTCCTGCCTCACCCGCTGCTCCCCTCAGCAGTTTATTTCCAATGATCTGCCTGTTCTGCTCCCCACTCTGTGCTGGTGAACCCTCTCGCTGCCCCAGGCCTCTGGCCTGTACCCCAGCTTGTATGCATAAATAAATAAATCTTTTTTAAAAATTAAAAAAAAAACATACTTGTCATTTCTACTTTCTAAAAATCCCTTCCTGCTCTGTAGAATATGCATTGTTTAATTGGGAAACATAACTTTTACGACTTGTCTTTAAGCTGATGACTATGCCCTTACAGTCTTACACATTACTAATCATGTTTTCACTTCAATTTTCAACATGATTCACATTTTAGCTATTTGAAGCAACAATTGATCGCAAAAATTGGGAATGCAAAATAACACTAGCATCAATGGCAAGGATGGTTAAAAGCATGTTAAATAGATCAATATGTATATAGACTGATGTCGAGGGGGAAAGGAATTGTTTCATTTGAAAGTAATCTTTCAAATTAGAAAGATTTAAGTAGTGAACTTCCTCTATAAATAGCTGTGGGATGAACCATGCTAGTTGAGTACCATGCTAGTTAAGAATCACAGATGTATTCCATGCAGAGCTAGTATGTCCCTGAGCAACCTCTCTAACTAGAAGGCATGTTCATTACTCCCAAGCTGAGTAGTTGAAGTATATTGACATGGTTTTGTTTGAATGCTCAAATGATCTTGGAAAAAGTCTGTCTGATGGAATGGATCATATGATAAGGAGAAAAAGAAAATCAGAAAGATCACTAAAATTATTAGTGTTTATTGCAGACTGTCTTTCATTTAAAGAATTCAAAACATCTTTTTCCATCTTTTTTTGGAAAACCGTCTAGATGTGAACAATAAAATGCTCTAAGCTACCTGGTGAGCAGAGAATATACCACCAGTGGCTTTCTCTCCTACTTTTCTTCCTCAATATTTAGTGGAAGTCATATATTTAATGTTCTTTCGTTTTCTTTGACTATTACAGAATCCTACTGATTTGTTTTGAATTTTTTAAATCTAGTTTTTTTCAGGTTTTTTTTTAACATTTAGTCAATTTCACCAAGGTCTCCAGAGGGCACCATGAAATATGGTAACAGTATTTTTTCTGCTTCAAAGAGAATTGAAATTATGAATTAACCTATTAAAAGATATTTTGAGTTATTAACAGTTACCTTGTAATAAATTATCCCTGTCACCTACCCTACAAATTACTTTCACATAGAATGCATTATCCTACTTATAAGGCAAGCAACATTCAAAATATTACTTATTTCTGGTGTTACAAACGTTCAGATAGTTAATTTTTTAGCATTTTTTTCTTCCATTGCATTATTAGAAACAGATGTGATTGTGAATAGACATGTGTGGATGTATATGTGTGTGTGCACACACATGTGTGACAGTTCTGGAAGTACGATAATGCGACCTTATTTATTTCACATAACTTGGAGCAATTTTATTATGAAGATAACTATTTTCCTTCTCACATTTTTCTTGTGATACAATCTTTGTTCTGTTTTTCAGGAAATAAAGGTAATAAATAAGAAAAATAATGCAAAGAAAAAGAAATGGGGAAAGCTTTTCTATTTAAATGAGGCAAATTCATTTTTGTTTTTATCTCATTTTTCTTCATCACTATTGCCAATATTTTTTGAGTATTTAAAATGATGCTAAATACTTTGAGAGTTATAACTCATCTAAACATGTAACTACCTTGGGAAGTTTTGAATAAGCAGAAAAACAAGGGAATGGAGGTGAAGGAGGAGCACATGCAGGTGGAAGTGCTGTGCTGGGCAGGAAGGCCAGGCTCCACACTGGCCTAGGAACCTCCCCCATTTCCCAGGGCCCCGCAGGCTGCTCCCCAGGCACAGTGCTGGGCAGGAAGGCCAGGCTCCACACTGGCCTAGGAACCTCCCCCATTTCCCATTGCCCCGCAGGCTGCTCCCCAGGCACAGTGGGCTGTCTGTAATGGGGTCACTGCAAGGCTAAAATTAATGTTAACATTTAATCATGTGATGACTACTTAAAATAAATTTTACCGGGCCTCCCTGGTGGCACAATAGGTTAAGTCTCAGCACTATGAAGTTTTCTGCAGCCACTACAGCACGAGTTTGGTCCCAGGCCAGGGAGCTGACCCACATGGTTCAGCAGACCTCTCCTGGCTCGCCTGCTGCTCCCCTCAGCAGTGTACTTCAGTAGATCTGCCTGTTCTGCTCCCTGCTATGTCTCTGGTGAATCCTCTCAGTTCCCACAGCTCTGGCCTACACCCCAGTTCTTTTATGCATAATAAACAAATCTTTAAAAAAATAAATTTTACTTGCATAAAGTGTGTTTCTAGTTGGAATCGAACTAATAATTGGTTTATTTTTTATATTTAAAACCAGCCACCTTGTATTTTCATAGTGTAATAATACTTCAGCTATGTCATTATAGGTTCCATTTAAATCATACTGTGAAAATGGAAGAAAAAAAGCTGGAGGTTTGGAAAGAGGTGGTATTAATAACAAATGCTTTGCATTTATATGGGGATTTACTGCTTATAAAGTGGCTCACTACCTTCACTTGACCTTCACTACAAATCCTCTGAGGGAGAGAGGATTGGTCCCACTGTCCTCATTTTATAAATGTGAAAAAGAGACATGAAGATATAAGAAGTTCTTTAAGTTACCATTCAAAGTTACAGTTAGTGAAATATAAGGGCTAGAATTTGAGCTAGTCTTTTACTACAAGTCCAAGGTTCTTGTTGGAACCTTTTAGTACATAGTAGGATTGTGACAAAATCACTTCACTTGTGAGATTTTCTGATATTATCTGAGAAATGATCTAGGACTGTCCATCAATTGTGCTGACACCACATGGTTTAACATGACACTATGAGGAACAATGTCAAATGTGTTACCAAAATCTCAGACTGTTCTGGGGCTCAATAATTTCCTTATTTTAGTAATGTTGGGCATTATTTTTTGGAATAACTTAGAAGTATGGTTTATACATATGATGATGCTATACCTGATACATATGCATGATTCACAGACAAAACAAAATAGAGGAAGGGAGGGAAGGGAAAGAAGAGGAGAAGGTGGGGGGAATAAAGGAGGAATCCAAGTTTTCAGATTACCTGATTATTAAAGACTGTTATTAATCCTTTCTGAGAAGCTGTTATTAGTAAATCCAACTGAGGAATCTTGACAATGCATTTAATCACATCCCGTCTTCTACTACCTGGAATGGGATAAGATCATGTCAACTTCCAACAGTAAAGATCTTAAACCTAATTTGTTAGGCCTGTTTTAAAAATAGAAAAGAAAAAGGAAGCAGACCCTTCTATCTAGAAAGCTCCATGTTATATAAAAATTAAAGTAGAATAAGAACCACTAGTCATACATTTTTAATTATTCTCAGAGATAGTAATCTGAATCTATAGCACTTTCTAGAAAAACGTGGTGTATGATTTCCCAGGAAAAAATATAAAATAACCACCCATACATACTTACACACTGTGTGCACATTCACAGAGAATGAGTTTTCCATATGTTTTAGAATCATTTCTATTTTGAGATTTTCATATCTGAAGAAAATCTATTTGAACAGTCACTATCATGGTTTATACAGAATAAAAAAACTAATATTATCTCAGGCTTTCCAGAGTGAAGAATAAAGCTATCTTACTACTGTTATTAATGTTTTCTTTTTACTTTGTGCATTTTGAAAAAGTGCTAAGTTACTTCTATGCTTCATTAATTCTGTACTGAATGATGAAGCCACATATATTGGGCCTCCTCCCAGGGTGATTTAGTTTCTATAATTGTAAAGTCTTAGGAAAAATAAGTGAACTGATCTCATGCTCCAGTATTATCCCTCTAGTCCATACATTCTCTGTAGGAAAATATTGCTATAGGCTTGGGCAGACCGGTTTTTTGAGAGACTGTGGATTTGAGCCTTACCCATTTTGCATATAAATTAGATATACAGATAGTCCATAAACAGATACACAAAATGCCTGAGGTATTATGATGTCATGGAGAGGGGGCAATTAGGAAAAGCAACGACTAAGAGGATCCTTGGGAGTCAACAATGAATAAAAGAATAAAAGCTTGAGAACATCATCCTAACGAAGCTACCACCATTATCTCTGCTTTCTTCCCTTCCCACTTTAGACTCTTTGCAACACAGAAGCCAGGCTAAACCTTTACAGTGTAACTCACATAAGGTCTCCTCCTAGCTCCTTAACCCTCTTATAGTTTTCTGTCTCAGACGACTTTATTTAGAAGCCCCTAGACTTCTGTCCAAAATACTCTTCTACTACACTCCCCCTCAAGCCTCCTGGTCTTTTACAACTTCCTCAGTGCAGTCTTCCCTTACCAACCTATTTAAAATCACAGCATCACACTCCTGTCACTGAATAAGGTTCTTTTTCAGGCACTCCTGCTTTGTTCTACTCTACAAACTGCTTACGTAATTTTTTTTTTTTTTCTGATAGCACTTACCACAAGATAGACTGATAGATGATAGATAGTAGATAGATATCACTTCATTTTTTTTTTGTCTCTCATTAGTGTAAATTCCGTAATGTCACAGATCTTTCATTGTTCACTGCTGTGTCCTCAACAATTAGAAGAGCACCTGGCCCACATAATAGACCTGAACAACATCTGTTTATTGAAGAAATAAACTACAGAACTTAAATGCTTCCTAGAAATATCCTCTTGACTTTCTAACTTAGCATGCTTGCAACTCGCCTCCTTAGCTTAATGGTGGTAGAAGCAGGTACAGCACCTACTTATGCCTTTATGACAATAGTTTCCATGGCCAAAAGTTGAATTCTGGTGAGGCCTATGGTTGGGCAAAGGAAGGGGGCGGGGGTTGAGGTCACAAAGGACTGACAAAAATTCAAGTAATTTTTAAAGGAACAACAGATTTGACCTAGATTACACATTTCATTTCAAATTACGGAGTGAACTCTGGAGAAGCTGGGAAGAGTCCAGGAATTTACCTTTCCCTTTCTTGTACTTCTTCCTCCCCAGAAGGAAGGGAGGAAAGAAAACTCAAAATATCAACAGTTGCAAAGGATGGAAGTTCCTGGATCCCCAATTCAAATTTTAAAATAAATATCATACATAAACTGGGGACTTCCTCTATAGCACACTTTGTGATTGGCCCAGATTCAAGTTTGAGAGGGTATAATTCCAGAAGTCAATCAAGGGTGATAATGTGGGAAGATGTTCTCCTTAGTAAAAATTTAAAAATTCAATTTTAGAATAGTTTTAAATGAAATGTAATTTTATTTACTACCAGAGCATGAATTATTGAGGTGCCACCATAGAAAGTTTTAAAAGAGATCTGAGCCTCTCCAGCGAAAAGTGAATTTTTTCCCATCACATACTCACTTAGTGTCTTTCAGAATGATGAGAGCATTTCACTCTCAATTGCAAGTATATCATCTTCTGATATTGCATACCAAACTGTCACTCTCTACCCCCGTCCAGTTATTGTATTGAGCTACTAAATAAAATGAAAAATTATTATATAGAAATTTAATTGTCCAATATTTATTTTTGAGCAAATATTAAGATCCACATTAATTTGGAAGACAAATTAAAATTTTCACCTGAAATTACAATTCGCTGTTTTCTAGAAACAAGGAAAACCAAATTTTCTTCATCCATCTGGGAAGTAAGAGAATCTTCTTCAGATGAGAAGTATCCAAAAATCTAAAATCCAAAAAATACACATATAAACATGCACAATATCTCAAAATTGGCTGTAAAGTTACAGATTTAGCCTGGTTAAGTTTAAAGTCTAATTTTAACTTCATATTCAGGGGTTTCCCATATCAAGAGAAGGCAGTTTAATATATTCAACAAATTGTATGCTGATGGAATGTGATTTTTGAGCAGTCATGGGTTTTTCTTTCCTATGCATGGACTGAGGCACTAGGTTGGTGTTCTTAATCGGACTGACAGTCCATTTAGGAGCTGGCACTCATTTTGAAGTTATATATATTTCATCAGACAGGATTCCAGCTGAGAACATGGACACTGAATTTGACACACCCACATGACTACTCCTATCCATTTTGCATACATCTTCCTGGGCAAGATTTTCATCCCTCTTCAGGGGGAGTAATGGCATTTTAAGGCTGTGCAGTTTCTCTAAGTGTCCAAAGCCTACTCTCTAGGTGACATATTTCTATGAAAGAGTAGCCTGAAGAAGATTCCTCTTTATTTGTGAATAAATTGTCAAGTTACGTATTTCCAAGGAATTAAAAAAATAATATTGCTGTTCAGTTGTTTTATGAATAAATAAACAGAAAAAAATTTGTGTAAGTAGTTCTTATACAAATGGTAGTTCTCATAAATGAGAGACTAGTTGATGCTGGTGAAAAGGTGAGCAGAATAAACTGGGGAGAGCTTCTGAGACATTCATTAGTGTACACGTGAACTACAGGATTCTGACTCAATCTGTCTGGGGTGGGATCTTGAGAATGTGCCTTTTAAACAAGATCCCCACGAGGGACCACACTTTGAGTATAAAGAACTAAATGTTCCGTTAAAAATAAGTCAAACCCAGCTCTATATCAGATTGTTTTAATGACATTTCTTTTATTTTGATCCTAATGAGAATCAGTGTTATATGTTAATGTGTTCATTCCTTGGGTGCTTCAAAAATTGTCCTACCTCTTCTTTTACATACAAACCTCATAACACATAATGACTATTAAAATAATTTCATAATACTTAGACATTCTCTCATATTTTCTCTACTAAATCAACACTCAAAATAAACTTGAATACCTTTTCATAAATCTCAACTTTATGATAATTTCTTTTCAGAAATCACAGTTTATTTTCAGTGACTACAAAACCTTTGAATTTAGCATCAAATTACCTCTTTAGGTTTGAGAAAAGAGGAAGAAGAGTGTTTCCAATAGATCTAAGATGGAATGGATAGGAAATTTCTGTCACTGGATTTTCCTAACCATCATTCATTGATGAGTTAACTGTCAAGTATTGATCTGCATCTTAGCCCTGTATCATTT
The DNA here is from genome assembly GCA_004024925.1 of Scalopus aquaticus. Lineage (NCBI taxonomy): Eukaryota > Metazoa > Chordata > Mammalia > Eulipotyphla > Talpidae > Scalopus > Scalopus aquaticus. Next base: position 20,664 of record PVIJ01008150.1, read on the forward strand.
GAACCACAATTTGGCCTTATGGCAAAGAGTATGCACTGTGGAATGAGACAGACCTATGTCTGAATTCAAGCTCTACAATTGATTGGTATTCAAAATTTGGACAAATCTTCCTCTCCTTAAGTCTGAATTCCATTATAAGTAGAATAAAAGAACAAACTTCTGAGTTTTTTAAACAATCTTTAAATGAGTTAAGTCACATGATGCATTTGTACTGTGTTTGACACTTAGGGATAGGTTCTTCCTAGTCAGGTAGGCGCAGTAATAAGTTTGATATGAGTGCAACCTTACTAGGAAAGATGTATATGACTTCAGCAGCCAATCAAAAATGAGAGGGAAATTCAGCCCCTTGTCCCTCTAGTCCATCAGTCCTTTGCTCTAGCTTCTTTCTTAACACTTTGTGGTCCACTCACATATTAGTACTTGTTTTTGTCACCAGTATCAGGGGGCCGCTCACGTATTAATACGTGGTCATCTAGTCTCCGTTTTTTCACGCAACGGTGGATTTATTTGGAACTATTAGGAGCTATTTCTTTGATCATATTTAGTCTAGAATCTTTACACATTGTTTTGGTGAAAGTGTAAGGTGTTTTATGAGAGATATTACAGTTTTTTTAATGTCCAGTAGTTCAGAAGTTGGGTGTGTTTTATTGAATGTTTATACCATTCATGCGGTGGCACAGAAAATGGCCGGCCCGAAGGGCTGGTAAATTTAAAGGGCACCGGCACACAAAGTGTTAATCAGCTTAGAATTGGTGGTCAGTTCAATCACACATTTCCACAGTCCTCCACCCATGCACTGACCTGTTAAAAAAAAAAAACCACTGCTGGGTAAATACACTGCCTGCTCTCATGCTACTGTGGCTGATACGCTACACAGAAAATTTCCCAGCTCCATGGATAGGATCACCAATCCATGAATCCTGGGTCTTCAATACCAACCAGCCATCATCCCTTGTCTCTTGGTGATTTTGTTCATTGTCCACAGAAATTATGGCAAACCTTCTGTACTCTTACACCTCCTGTCATGCTCAACGGGTGCTCACAGCTCCTTCTTCAAGTGATTATAGAAACCACTAGACAGGAGTTTCCTCAGCAACATGCCACCTTACTTGCAGACCAACCTTGTTTTGTATTCGTCCATTCTTCCTTCCTTCCCTTTTAAAGGAAGCCTTTGTGAGGTGAATCCCTTCACTAATTCTCTGCATACCATCCACTTTCATCTCTTTAGAGCTTGTCTACTTTGTTTTTTCCCACATTACCTTCTATTTGCCCCATTTACTAATTTTTTTCTTTCAGTATGTTCAAAGCTCTCTTATCTTAAAAACAAAATTATAACAATTATTTTAAAGGCAATTAAAATAATAATTTATCATTTTCTTACTTTTCTCCAAATTCTTTCTCCAAGCATTGTACTTTATTCTACCATATTTGATTCCTTTAACCACCACTACATTTTATTTTTTGTTGGCTCTACTATCAGACATACTCTTCATTTCATTTCATTTTTTTGTTGTTATTGAGATAACATTGGTTTACAATACTGTATGATTTGGGGGAATAGGTTCACATCCCCTCAGATATATGTCACCACATCACACCCACCACGAAAGCACTGTAGTCCTTCACTACATCCCATGGGTTTTGCTGCCACCTTTGTTCCCCTCTCTACTTTCTCTTCTCCTCTAGTAGGTTCAATATTGCAGTCATATTTCTAGGGTTTGTTCTGGTTTGGTTTTGTCAGTTCCTGTTTTGTTCGTCTATATTCTAAACATGAATGCAATCACCCAGTATTTGTCTTTATCCTTCTGACTTATTGTACTTTGCATAATCTCAAGTTCCATTCACATTGTTGCAAATGGCATGAGTTTTGGGGTTTTTTTTTTGTTTTTTTGTTTTTGTGTTTTTGTTATTAGCTGAGTAGCATTCTATTGTGTGTAAATACACCACATCTTCTTAATCTATTCCTCTGTCTTTGGGCACAGACATATTCTTTTTGAACTTTAACTCTTCTCTTTTTAGCATTCTATTGCAACTTGAACAAATTACCACAAATGCCATGACTTTAAAAACACCTATTTGTTAGCTCACAATTCTTTAGGTTAGAAGTCCAATATGGGACTTGGGCTGAAGACTTGGGGAAAAGTCTGTTTTCAAACTCAGGGTGTTGGCCCATGTTCCCTTTCCTTGGTTGTCAGCTTGGGGTTCCCTTAGCTTCTAGAGGTCTCTTTTCAGTTCCATAATACAGTCCCTTACACGTCAGCACCAATAACAATGTTTCAATTTCACCTCAAGCTTAGAACTTTACTTCTTCTTTCATTTCAAGGACTCGTGATTTCCAATGGGCCAACCCAGATAATTTAGCAAAATTTTCTGTGAATTCCCTCCACAGCAGCACCTAAATTTGTGTTTGATTAAATAAGTAGGGAAAAGGAATCTTTTAATAGAATTTTGCTTCTCATATCCTTATATTACAAATGCTCTTTGGTACAATTCAAATTATCTGTGCAAAATGCAATAAGAAAATGACAAATGTTAGCAGTCAATTTCACCTTGGAAAATAGATTTAGAAAATAATTTTTAGAAAATAATGTGATATGATGATGATGATTTTTCTTCTAATAAATTCCAGTGTTTCTCAGAGGTAGAGTTATTCCAAACCATATGTGTTGCCACTTAATTGGAAACAGGACATGATCATAGAATGGTTAGTACTCTGCATTGTGAAATGATATCTTACATGTCTATCATACCTATATTTAAAGAGTAATTTATGGTCATTTAACCTGATTGATAATTTTGTTGTAGTTTTTATGGCTACAGTGACAGTGTATCTGCTAAGTGTCTAAGAAGAGATATGGGAAGAATTCAAGGAGTAGTCTCTTATAAGAGACAATATTTAATGCTTTGGATTAGATTGGGCATGGGTCCAAATCCTGATTCTATGGCCTGCCAGTCACAGAAGCTCAGGCAATTTCCTTAATTTTTCTAAACCTGAGTTTTCCCAGGTAAAATAAGTATAATCAATAATATCCTCAATCAAATGCCTTAGTGTTGGCATTAAATGAGGAAGTACATGATTGGAATACGTAGTAAATAGGAAGATTATACAGTACTTAGATTACACCAAGTGCCAGGTAGGCACCTTTGAAATTTGAGTGAATATATAATACCTAGTTTTGTAAGAGACAAGATAGGAAACAGAGCTAGTCACCTTTGCCATCTGACAGCACATCAGCCACACATTTTGTCATACATGTATTATTAGTTACATCTAGATACAGATAGGTGCCATCATGTTTGTGAAACAGCTGCTCTCATACAAATGACAAATACTTTTCACTACTAAGTATGATCTTAGCTAAGGGTTTGTTATACAAGACCTTTATTATGTTGATAGTTGTTTCCCATTTTATTAAAATATTTAATATAAGTGGGTGTTGATTCTATCGAAATATTTGCAGCATCTATTGAAATTATCATGAAATGTTTCTCTTTCTATTGTTGAACAAATCAATCAATTACCAGGTCACATAGAACCAACCTTGTATCCTGGATATGAATCCAAATTATCTGTGATGGATGACTCTCTTAATGTATTATTGAATTTGATTTGCTAAGATTTTGTTGACAATTTTGCAACTTCATTCATCATATGTGATATTATTATCAAAATGGAGTAAAAAGTTGGATATAAGTTTTTCCTTATATTAAATACTTAAAAGAAAACATAAGGGATACACTTCTGGACAACAACTGCAGAGATGTATTAAGGGATGCAATTCCAAGGGCATTAGAATCAAAAGCAAAAGTAAGCAATAATAAATAATATAAATAATAAACAAAAATAAACATCTAACTACATGAAACCAATTACTTCTGCACCATGAAAGAAACTACACACACACACACACACACACACACACACACACACACACACTCAACATATGGACTAGGGGAAGATATTTGCACATCACACACCTGACAAGGCATTCATTTCCAAAATATGTAAAAAACTTACCACTCAACAAAAAAGAAGTAAACACCCTAATCAAAAAAATAGACAAAAAATATTGCATCAAGATGGTAGCAGAGCAAAGCTTCCTCCAGACAGGAGAAATAAAACTAATGCAAAAACAAAGGCAAAAAGTGAGCAAAATTTGATCAACGCATGCAAGAGGAGCATCAATATCAGTGAAAGTGGTAGGAAAACTGTAAGTGACCTTTATTTAAGTAACAGCTTAAACAAGTACATCCCACAGAAGGATGGATGGTTATGATCCTCAGCCCCCTACAGATAATGACTTGTGCATATGCCAAGATAGGGTCTCCTACAACTCCTACACAGATAAGAATATGACAAAAGGTATCCAGGATAAAGAGTATAATGTAGGAGAACTACAGAGGTGAGGGGGTATAGAGCTCGGATTATTGGCTTAAATCTGAGGCTCAAAACACAGAACAGTTATAGGCTGATTCAGATCAAAGCACCTGGACTTCCTTATAGAAGAGACTACTACTGAAGTCCATGAGTGTTTGATACCTGTCACCACCTACTGCAGGCTGAGACATTTAAAACACTTGCGACCTTCTATCACATGCTTATAGCAATCCCTAAAAGAAAGATTTTACAGCAGAAGTTTAAAATTCCTAAGTCTATTGGAGGTGATTCTTTGATATTATTGCATGGATTGCCTCTAAACCTACTACTACTCACTAGTACAATTTCCCCCAACTACTTCAACAAGTGCAAAAACAATAATTGAAATTTCACCCTTGCTAAAACCCACACAAAATGGAAAATTAGGAGATAGAAGAACATAGTAAATATGTCAGAACAAAACAAACAAACAAACAAACAAAAACCCTGAAAGTAACTCAGTGGAGTTGCAAACCATGATAGAAGGGGAAATTCAGGGCAACAGATCTTGCAATGCTGATAGAACTGGAAAAAAAAAATGGAGGATAGGAACAGCAATAGAATAAAGTTAAAGAAAATATGAGACAACATTCTGGATAAAAAAGGAGTTGAGAAGTACTTCAACTGATTTTAAAAATAACATTGAGTGCCTTAATAATAGACAAACAAAGCAAAAGAAATAATGAACTTGAAAAGATAATGCTGTAGAACACAAGAATAGAACAGGGTTGAGAAAATAGAATTTAGAAAATGAAAGCAGTTTAGCAGCTCTCTGCAACAACTTAAAGAGAATAACACACATATCATGGGGATACAAGAAGGAAAGGCTAAAGGGAAAGACATAGAAAACTTTCATGAAGAAATAATTACTGAAAATCATATCACTCTGGAAAATGAACCAGAAGTGTGATCCAAGAATCCCAAAGAGTTCTAAACAAAGTAATAATGTATAGGCCTATACCAAGACACATAATAATAAGCTGTCAAGAGCCAACAATAAGGACAGAATACTAGAAATATCAAGAGAAAAAATACAGTAACTTTTGAGATTCACCAATTATACTATCAGCAAATTTCTCAACAGAAATATTAAAAGCATGAAAAAATTGGAAAGAAATTTTCAAATTACTAAAGAAAAAGACTTCCAATGCAAAAGCTATTAACCAGCAAGATTAACAATCAATATAGAAAGAAGAGTATGGAACTTCACTGAAATGGAAGAACACAAAGAACATATCTGCACCAAGCTGCATATGGAAGAAATACTAAAAGGACGAATGTAAACAACAGAATGATGACTATTGAGAGAAAACAAACCTAAATTACTAAACATGGAAGAGTAGGAAGTGAAAGAAGAGGAGGAGGAGGAGGAAGAGGAAAAGGAGAGAGAGGAGGAGAATGAGGAAGATAGCCCACTAGAACCAACCAAAGACCAATGTGTTCCACAAATAGTCCATTACATACTAACCTCAGTAGGACACTGAAAAAATTTAGAAGTAATGCATAAGATAACAGAAATAGAACTTAAAATAAACATAATAGGAAGTGTTCAAAATAATTTAAAAAAAGAAACAGGACAAACTAAACAAAAATATAATAAACACATTTCACTAATCACCTTAATGTATATGGCTTGAACTTGCAAGTCAAAATATACAAAGTGGCTGAATGGATTTCAAAATGAAGCCAAACCTCCTGTTTACAAGAAAAGCATTGTAACAATATAGACAAGCATAGATTTATAAAGATTGCAAGACAGTTATAAAAGCAAACAGAAAAAAAAAATCAGGACCAGCTACATTTATAGCTGATAATATATTTTCAATTAAGAAAGGTAAAAGGAGATAAAGACACTATATTATGAATAAGTATCTAATTAATATAGCAAGAAAAATAACACATTGTAGTGCCAGCCTGGCACCAGGACAGGTTCCCATGACTCAGGCATATGGGTAAAGGATGAGTTCTGGAGCCCTTGGTGGTTTTGGCAGGCTTTTAATTTTCTTACTGAAGTGAGGCAACCAGGTATAGGGCAGGCAAGGGGGCCAGGAGGCCCTGGCAAATCTTCACTTTCTCAGGGCTCTCTGGTGGCGACTCGGGGTCTTGCTGCTGCTGCGCTCTTCTTCATGCTCCCTCGTTGCTGCCTCACACACGCCACGCTACATCATGCTTCACCAAGCTATGCCACACTATGCCATGCCCTTCTTCAGGTGCCTGCCATCAGGCATGCACATAGGACTGCAGAGGCCCATCACCAAGGGGAGGGCAGACAACCCTGACAATTTTTCTGCCTACCCTGTACACATAAATATCTATGCAATGAATGATGGAAGCCAAGATACATAACAGAGATTGATAACATCTGAATGACACTAAGGGCTCTTAATACCCATTTACAGTGATGGCCAAGTCAACAAGACAAAGTATAAGTAGGAAACCACTGTATAAATAAGCTTTAAATGAGGCTCTACAATCAATAGATCTGTTATCTATGAACATGCTCCTCAAAAACTGCCTGATACACATTTTTTTCAAATGCTATGTAATGATTTCAAGAAAAGATCATATTTTGGGGGCCTCCCTAGTCGCGCAGCAGTTAAGCACCGCGCTGTGGCGCTGCCGGCAGCGGTGACCCAGTTCAATGCCTGGCCAGGGAGATTCCCACGTGGCACAGCAGACCTCTCCTGCCTCGCCTGCTGCTCCCCTCAGCAGTGTATTTCTGTCCATCTGCCTGTTCTGCTCCCCACTCTGTGTCTGGTGAACCCTCTCGCCGCACCATGCCTCTGGCCTGTACCCCAGATTGTATGCATAAATTAAAAAAAATCATATTTTGGGACACAAATCAGTTGTCAAAGAAACCACAAAGACTATAATTATACCTAATACATACTCTGATCATATTGTCATATAACCAGAAATCAGCTATAACCAAATAAAAAACAAACGAAAAACGGAAAACATGAATTCATGAAAATTAAATAATATTCTATTTAAGAGCAATTAAATAAAAGAAGAAATCAAGGCAAAAATGAAAAATAATACCTTGAAATAAATGAAAATGAATGAGGAAAAGACAGTCTCTTTAATAAGTGGTAGAGGGAAAAATAGAAAGTCACACAAAAAAGAATGAAGGTGGGTTACTTGCTAATACCATTCACAAAAATAAACTCTAAATGGATTAAAGATAATAAAGTATATAGAAGAAAACACTAGCACTACATACCATGATATAAATAATAAAGATTTGTTGATGAGTCAACCCTTATGCTAAGGGAATTAAAATAAAACAAATAGTTGAATTATCTCAATTTAAAAATCTTCTATAGGCAAAACAAAATTTAAGATTATTAAACAGACATTCTAATGAACGAGAAAAAAATATGTACACAATGTGTAATGACAAGAAATAAATTTCCAAGACATAGAGGACTCATTTAATTAAAAAATAACAACAAAAAAACCACCAAATGACCCAATTAACAAATGGGCAGCAGATATGAACAGACAGTTAACAAAGAGGACATCCAGACAGCCAAAAGACATATTTAAAACAATGGTCATCATGTTTCCTAAGAGAGATGCAAATTAAAACTAAAAAGTGATACCATCTCACACCTGTGAGAAGGGCCCACATCAAAATGACCCCCAGAACAGTGTCAGAGAAGATGGGGAGAAAAAGAACCCTGTTACACTCTTGGTGGCAATGTGAACTCATGAAACTATTACGGAAAACAATCTAGATTTAACTTAAAAATATAGAAATGACACAGGGCAACAAGGGGCACTAAAACTGCCAAGGACACTGCCCAAAAAGTATATCAGTCAGTGTTTGAGTTCTTCACCCATGCACACAATGGCAAGACTACTCAGGTTCAGAGAACAACAACAATGGGATTTACTTAAACCAGGGAAAAACAGTTACAGAGGCCAAAATGACTGTTTACCTCACCCGAAGCAGTGTCCAGTGTTTTAAAGTCCTAAACACCAACACTTCCAAGATGGCATCTTCCCTCCACTGTGTAGCTGTAGCACACAGCAGCCAGACTATAGGCCAGGATCCAACTCACTAAGACAACAGAAGAAACAACAGGAGATGCTCTTGTAAGCTGCCAAGATGCCCCAGCACCGTACCTGACAAGCGACACTCAGAACAGCAGCTGCAGCGGCTGAACTACCTGACAAACGGCCACACTCACGCAGCTCAGCGAGGCGCCTGCTCTGGGTCTTCGCCTTCCCTTGCCAGGCTGTAAGAGCAGCAAAACTAGGAAGTCTTAGTCGCTCAGCTACCTGCAAAGCCTCCGAACATTCCCTCTCTGCTGGAGGCTGCTCTACGTCCTTCAGAGGCCCACAACAGTCTTCTGGAAGATTGGCATGGTGGGGCAGAAATCGCTGACTCCGAAATCTCCAAAGATCGGAAAATGCTGAATCCGGAACACTGACTCCTGTGGGCTGCTTCCTCAGTCCCTTATATTTCTTAACAGTCTCTACTCCAAAATGCCATATTTTGCTTGAATTTTCCCAGGGGCTATCCATCCTCACCAGCACCCCCTCCAGGGGGCACCATCTGTAACAGTCTTTGGCTTCAGCCACCGGTTACAGAAATACTTTGTGACTTGGTAGAGTGCCTGCCTAGCACCAGGCAGGTTCCCTATGATTCAGGCAGATGGGTAAGGAGGAGTTCTGGAGTCTTCGGTGGCTTTTTAAGGCTTTTAATTGATCTTTCTGCAGTGAGGCAACCAGGTTCAGGACAGGCAAGGGGGCCGAGGCATGGGGGCTGGCAGGCCTCCTAGCTCCCCGCAAATCTTCACTTTCTCTGGGCTCTCTGCTGCTGCTGCCACTTCTCTTCTTCTTCCGCCATTTATACTTCTGCTTCTTTACCGCCACTGTGCCGCCATTGTTATATGCGCGGTCTCTCTAGGCCCAGTTGGTGCTCACCACGCAGGCGCACTCACTCCAGGCGTCACCATGAGGCACACATGCAGGGCTGCAGTTGTCTATTATTAAATCTAATGACATAGGGCGGAAAATACTGACCACTCTTTCACTTACCCTACACCTGGCAACCAACTCTTCGGCAGATACCCACAGAATATGAAATCGTCAACAACAAAAAACAAATATTCTACAAAATTTACAGCAGCATTCTTTACAATAGCTGGGCCATTGAAGCAATCTAAATCTTCTTCAGTGGATGAATGGGTCAAAAAGATGTAGTATATACATACATGAAATATTACAAAGTCATAAGAAAGGATGAAATGCAACTATTTTCAAAAAAGTAGAGTGATTTTGAAAAGAACTCATGTGCAAGAAAACAAGTGAGAATGGTAAAAACAAATATTGGCTATTCAAAAAAACAATTTGATAATGTTAAATACTTTCAGAAACTACTGAACATCTACAAACATCCTGAATGCTCTGAGGTTAAGAAGGAGGTAATGGACAGGAGACAGGGATGGTAGCGCAGGCCAGGGGCTAAAAAGTTTTAAGAAATAGAAACTGTTGATATATTGGTTGGATGATTATATAATAGTCTGATAATATTTAAAACCCTAATCAACTGTTATAGGACTCTGGTCATATCATCAAACTACTATGAACCTCAATTTCCCAGCCTTAAAGCTAAGAATGAAATTCACCACACCTAATTAGTAGTGATGAAAGTTAAATAAGTTAATGCGTATATTGCTCCTGGAATATTGCCTAGCACAGAATAAGTGCTAAAGAGATGTAAGTTATTTCTATGTTCTCTGATATATGTGTATTTACATATTGTGTGTGTATGTCACATACACATATATCACATACACATATGCAATATGTATTTGTATTTACATATGTGCGTGCATGTGTGTGTGTGTGCATGTGTGTGTGTATAAAAGCTCATACTCTTTGGAAAGATAATTTAGGAATTTTTTATAACTCTTTTAGGAGAAGCAGAACTCAATAACAGACACAAACCTGCCGGAAGGGACAGGCAAGTCTTACTTATTCATACTTCTTCGTTATTTGAGCCTCCCTAAAGAGTCCTGGAAATACATGAATGCTTTGACTTTCCTATGGTACTATTTGAAAGGAATGAAAGTCACAGGTCAATTTTTGAGTGGTGAATCTCAGAAACAAATGTCTGGGTCCATTCTCTGCTCCTCAGCTTACTGAATATACAACCATGAGTAGGTCATTTAACTGCTAAAAAACAAACGTGCAAAGGACCTAAATAGGCACTTCTTCAGAGGAGGCACATAAAAAAATATTCAACATCACTAGTAAGGGAAATGCAAGTCAAAACCACAGACAGATATCACTTTACCCCTGTGAGAGTGACCTGTATGAAAAGACTGGAGACAACAAATGTTGATGAAGGTGTGGAGAAAAAGGAACCCTCATCCACTGTTGGTGGGAAAGTAATTTGGTGCAGGTTTTATAGAAATCTCATGTGATGCAACAATACTTCTGCTAGGTATTTAGCCAAAGAATGTGAAAACTCTAATGTGAAAATTATATGCACTCCTATGTTCATAGCAGCATTATTCACTATAGCTAAGTCATGATGCCAATCTAAGTGCCCGATTATATAACAACTGGATAAAGAAATTATGGGTTATATATGCAATGGAATACTGCTCAGCTGCTAAAAAGATGATGCAAAGATGGTACAATATGGATAGAGAATTAATTCAGGAAGTAAAAGACACCTATTCATTTCTGGAATATAAATAGCCAGAGAAAATAAACTGGCAAAGCACGGCAGAAATAGTTCTTCGACTCTGTGAAAAATGTACAGTTAACCAAAGGTAAGGGGGAAAAGGTTAGGAGGAGGAGTTCTGGTAGCAGGTGAACGAAGCATGTGCACAGATAAAAGTGTGAGGTTGGATCCCAAAATTATGTGGCTATGTAAATGACTAAAAAGTAAAAAAAATATTTAGAAAAAAAATCATAAATGTTGCTGCTTTTACTTGTAACAGCACAATATTACAATGCTTACTATAAATAACTTTCAATGGATACTAAAAACATAAAATTACTAAAATTCAAAGATTATACCAGATAAATTTGTTCAGGAAGGAGCCTCTTTGGTGACACAAAGGTTAAGTCTCAGCATTATGAAGCTAATGGCAGGGCAGCCACTGTAGCACCCAGTTCTGTCCCCTGCCAGGGACCTGACCCACATGGAGCAGCAGACCTCTCCTGTCTCACATGGTGCAGCAGACCTCTCCTGAATTGCCCGCTGCTCCCCTCAGCAGTGTATTTTGGTAGATCTGCCCGTTCTGCTCCCCATTCTGTCTCTGGTGAATCCTCTCACCCCACAAACCTCCGGCCTACACCCCAGCTCTTGTATGCATAAATAAGTAAAATTGTTCAGAAGAGATAGGTAGTTTTATATTGTAAAAGGAAACACTTTATATGTGTAGGTATTTAAACCTGCCACCTACACTTTGTGGATTTAACCCTTGTGGGAGGAACTTCATTTAATTCTTTATTGTGAACTAAGAAAAGATAATGCCTGGATTTTGTATTATAAACATGAAAGGTGACTACCTCACACCAGTCGATGGATGCATCAGGGTTGTTGCAGAGTTTTCTGTAAAAGCATTTCACATCTTGATTCTTCACTTCTGGACCAAAGAGTTCCTGTACCATTCCGTAAAACTTGTCATAATCAATTGCATCTGCATAATCAATTGTACGAGAATATTGTCATCAAATTGCAAATTCCATACTGCATTTTCAGCTGCTTTTCCTATTTGTTAATTCATTTCATTATTTCAACTTATAAAAACCAGATTGCTCTACATATTAAAGATCTTTTTATTGGACATATAACTAGACCCTTGGCTACAATATTACCTAGAAGAAAATAATATATGTTCGTGATTAGTACCTTTTCCATTGTCTTTGTCTCAACTATTTTAGGAATTTTGTTCAGGAATACAAAAAGCTTTACCAATCAGGTATTTCAGGTAGAATTTTGCTTGAGTGAAAGGCAGAAGTGAGCAAAGATTAATTCTGGAATCGATTTCTTTGATACCATGTATACATACAAACAAGTACACCATTATTTAAACATTGATTTTTTTAATATATATTTTTATTGTTATTTATATCTTTTACATTTTGTATTCCCCTTGGGTAACCCACCACCAATTCACCTGTGATCCATCTCCGTGGTCCCTTGTGTTCTTTTCTACTCCATTTTGTGCCCTTATCCTCTCCCTCCCCCTACCTCCCCAAGTGTCTCTCTCCTATTTATTTGGTTTCCCTGTAGTTCTGTTAATTGCCCACTGGAATAAGGCCACTGAGACTAAGGACAGGAAAAAGTTATACACAAAAATGTATTAAGCATCAGTACTATGCATGCTAGGCACTGAACTTAGAATGAAAAGCTAGATAAACAAAATCCCCATTTTCAAAAAAATTTATAATATTTTGGGATTAATTTTTTTTCATTAAAGTATCATTGGTTTACAATGCTGTGTGAGACTCAGAAGTTTAGCATCCCATCTATTTAGGTATATAAACCCATAGTGCTCCGCCATAGTCCATCATACCTCTTGTTCCCTTTATTTCATACCCCACTCGTCCCCACTTTGGTAGCCTCAGGTTTGCAGTCATATTTTTAAGGTTTTTTTAGATAGATCCTTTTTTAGGGAGCTCATGTTCTAGTGAGAGAAACAGAAAATTAACAAGTGACTAAGAAATGTTTACAGACTATGTAAGCCAAAGTTAGAATTAGATATTAGATTAGTGGTGAGAAAGGCATGAAGGAATATTCTGGAATACTAGAAATGCTCTTTATCTTGATCTGGTCAGTAATGTAGGCATGTAGATTGATGTACAAATTTATCAAGCTATATATTTTTCATTAATGTGTTTCATGGACTTAACTGTATGAATAAATCATTCATCACAGATTGAGATAAGTGCTAGGAAGAAAACCAACAGGGTAGTAGTAAACATCAGGGAAGCCCTGATAGGTAAATAAATAAGCTGAGTTCTGTTAAACAAAAAGAGCCTGCCATATATAAAGCTGGACAAGAGTGTTTTAGGCAGAGACCAGCAAACAAAAAAGATACTGAGAATGTACTGGGAAGGTCAGTAAGTTTGGAGTACAGTGAAGACTGGGTAAAAGTGATGGAAGGCAAGACCAGAGAAGGAGTGCTAAGCTAGAGTCAGCAGTTTATATTTTATTTGAAGCATGGGCAATTATGATTTGACTTAAAAGTTTTGGAAAGCATTCTGGCTACTGTAAGAAGAGTGAAAGCTATAAAACCAGGGAGGGGCTAGTGCATTAGCCCAGGTTTCAGATGATGGGCCACAGAGGCACAAAGATGATCTATATCTCAGCTGTCATGAAAACCCTCATTTATCCCAATTTTCTCAATTATTAAATAACACCATCTTTCACTCTTAAGAGTGCCATTAATCAGATTTAAAGTGATATAGACACTCAAGAGAGAGCATTGGAGATGATAAGATGTGATGGGAAGTAGGCTTGCAAAGACTTGCAAGTCATTTTAAGATTGGAAGTTGTGGGGAACAAAAATGAGTGAAGGAAGAACAGGAACATAGATCTAATGATTCTCATTCAGGGGTTATGTTACTGTTCCTCTCCAACAGGGACATTTGGAAATGTCTGCAAGCATTTTAAATTATTATAACTAGGGATGGAGGTGCAATTACTATCTAGTGGTTATAGAACCGAGCTGCTGCTAAACATAGTATAGTGTACAGGACAGCCCCATCCCAAATACCCCAAATGGCATTAGAGCCAAGGTTGAGAAACTGTACTGAATGACACTCAGGTTACTGTTTTCAAAACTCAGCAAAAAAAAAAAACTCACTCAGGTTACTGTTTTCAAAACCTACCAAAACATGGGGAACTAAAGAAAGAATAGGATTCCCAGGGAAAAGTAAGCCTTCCATCTTGGTTATAGTAAGTTTGAAATTTCTATGAGATAACCAGAGTTTGGCTCTTTACTAGTAAGAGATATGTGACTCATTATAAATGCCACTTGATGAAGATGATGAAACTTTCTTTTCTGAGATGGTTTCACTTCTATGAAGCACATTGATAAGATTTAGGAGCAATTTTGCATGGAAAGATTCCTTCAGTGTAGTTGATACTATTTTGTAGGTGATACTATTCATTAAAAACATTATACTTCTTAGTTTCTAGTCTCTAGTGAGAGGAAAACCTGATTTTCCAGTATTTATGAATGAATATGAATGTATGCTAGTATTAGCAATCTGATAAAAGTGAGATTATATTTCTCCTTTCTCAATCTTTCAAGACTGTCCCTCTGTCATAGAAGGTAATTTATCTAACAGCATTTAGATTTATCAAATACATTATAATCCATATTCTACATAAAATTATATGTGTTAATTATAAATATACATAACACATATACAAAACCACACACATTTATATTAAAGAGGAAGGACATTTCCAGTGTACCTTGTGATTGCAACCTTCTAATTGAAAGTAAAGTTGGTATTTTCATTAGGCACACATTTAAGGAGTATTTCTGGACCTCGGACTGCCCTGGAGTTAACAAAATCCTCAAATCACTCACAGTGCAGTGATGAGGCAGGGGGCAAAAACAGATACATATGCATCAACTTCAGCAGATTAAGTGCAGTTTGTAGATTCCTCCAATCACAGTTAAGTGTATTAACAGTGCTAAGAATGGCTTTACTTGGGGAAAGTTTGGAAGTTTTTACAGAAGCGATATTTGACTTTGGGTTTTAAAAATGAGCAAGAGTTTACAGGCACAAAAAGAAAAGGGGAAGAAAGACAGTCAAGTTGGGGGAACCATATAAGAAAAATCAGAGCATTAATAGTATGACACATTTGAAAATGCTGAAAAGCTCATTTTAGGTTAGATGTGCATGAAGGGAAGTTCCAGGAGCCAAGGTTAGAAAGGTAGTTTGAGACAAGACTGAATAGCCCTGAATGTCAAGTTAATGTATATGAATTCTAGAAGTGGGATAATGAGTCAGAAGTGGGCATATTTTAAAAAATGAAAAGGAAAAACTTTTGGCAGAAGTACAGAAAGACTACTATATTAATAAACTTTTAATAAGCCACAAATGGTAGGTCATCAAATAGTAAAGGTTATATACCAAGATGTTTGGATTAAGAGACTATAGGGATGCTAAAAGTCTGAGAATGAACACGGGCAACTATGAAGAAAAAAGGGGATCAAAGAAAGTGTACAAAGACAGGCAGAAAGAAATTTTTTGGAAGCAGAGTCAGCTGTTAATGCAGTGAAATGACCTAGTAGGGTAGAAAATACAAACAATTTATAGAATTTAGCAGCCATTATTAGGTGATCAAATACCTTGGAAGAGCTTTTTTCAGTAAAGTGATGTAAGTCAAACTTCAATGGAATGAAAGCTAAGTGACACTGTGGGGAAGTTTTGTACAGAAAAGACATACAGTGGTAACCTGAAGGAATGGGAAAGTAGGACCTTGGGGTATACTTTTAGTTTGAGACAAATTCAGTGAAATGGAAATTTTGAAGTAGCTGCAGCAAAGTGATAGCCGTGGAGAGGAAGAAGAATGTAAAGAAGGTGAAGTATTATTTTAGTAAATTAGAAGTGGAGGAAAGGGAGTTCTAAAGAATTCTTGTCTTTGGTCTTGATTTCTCTTATGATGCTGGAAGTCTGGCTAAGAAGAGTCATAGAGGATTCAGGAAAAAGTGGTAAGGATTTAGAAAATCAGTTACACAGAGAAGCAAAATAAACTGACTAGAGAAAAATGAAAGGTTTGTCAAATGGTGAAGGAAATCTGGCCAAGTACATAATCAACTGAAAAGCTTATCTGAAGTCTGAAACTTAGCTCTAACATGTAAAGTTAAGTTACTTAGGCAGGTGATTAATCTGTTCCTCTCCTTCTTCACACCAGGACAACAGCAAAATAGCAATATCAGTCTGTTATTAATAGCACTGTCAGAAGAATCATTTAAATTATGTTTATTATAGTGACTTACAAATTATTAAATAGTGTCCAAATATTAGTAGTTTGGTTTAGAACACCCAAGTCAAAATTTTTGCTTATAACTACCCAGATTAATGTGTTAAATAGATATAAATACATATTAAATAATACATAAATACATATTAAAAGGCCAGCCAGGAGGAACTTTTAGCAGTTATTTGAACCCAGCTCTTCTCATTACAACATCACAAGTTGTTCTGTTAGTTTTCACTCTGTTAAGGACTATAGGGAGGCCGGGTGGGAGAGAGACAATCAGTGGGGGGGCGGGAGGAGGGAGGCAGAGGGAGGGAAGGAAAAGGGCACAAAATGGAATAGAAAAGAACACAAGGGACCATGGAGATGGATCACGGGTGAATTGGTGGTGGGCTACCCAAGGGGAATACAAAATGTAAAAGACATAAATAACAATAAAAATATATATTACAAAAAAAAAAAAGATTTAATCTTCACTGCTGTCTTCCAACCCCAAAATTCATACTACGCCGCTCCCTCAACCTTTGACCATGGTGGAGACTTTCAATTTTGCTGGGAGCAGAGGGGGAAGAGTGGAGGAGACTCTGTTGCTAAGACTCCTGCCAGACTGCTGCCCACTGCATTCTCTCTACCTGGGCATGCTGCAATCACTCCAGTCTAGAGACGTGGGGAGAGGCACAGACTGAAATGTGGAAAAGTGGGAAACTTTGTCCTGCTATGAAAGTCTCTGTGGTCTCATGACACCCTCAGGTAAGGAGATGTCAGGTTAAAAGTCCCAGGTAAACCAGTGAACCGACAAATGGTAGATCCCACAGGAACCCTTAAAAATATCCTTTAATCCAACCCCCTAATTTTACATGTGAGACAACTAATATTCAGAACAGTGAATAAAGCTCCCCCAACTTCATTTGGCTATTTTGGAACAAAGTCAGAATGAGAACTCAGCCCCCCATTCACTTCCCATTCATTGTCTTTGTTATTAAGTTATATTGCTTCTCACTAAGAGTTTAAAACATTTCCCAGTTCCAATCAACAGAACCAACTGAACTACCCTGCTATTACTGATCTTACCTTCTCTTTGGGTAAATAAGCCTGCTCTTTCATCTCTTTTCTGGGCTGCTGTACGTTCAATTAATATTTCAAACCCTTTCAAGGACGATCTGAAATCATTAACCTGAAGTGAAGTACTCAAACGCTTTCCTTTGCTGATATCCATGGAGATATTTATTTATTTATGTACAGAAATTATAGTGCAAATTTGTTAACTTGGAAAACCTTATAATCATTACAATGCCTCCCTTCTGTCTCAATTTTTACCCTAGGTCTCATTCCTTTGATCTCAAAATCCCATATTCTGGGTAGGAATAAGAATTTCCAATAGAATGCCAGCAGGGAGGATTAATGGCTTAGATATAATGCATTACTTTTAGGCAAACATTTCAGGAAAATCCCTGACCTCATAATGTTACCCGTGTCCACCATATAGTCCTTATTGCATCACAATATCTCTTTAACATTGTACATTCTACATAAGGAGAAAGTTGAAGGCTCTTTCCCCATGAATTTTGTGCACATGAGTACTGACTGAGAAGGGGAGAGAGGGTAAAGACCAAGTTAGAAAGCTGGTCATTATTTTATCCCTCCTATATCCTTATCAATTCAAATCTCTTGCCTACCTCAAGATACTAAAGTAAAGTTCACCTTTATTCTTGCAATTGTGCTGTATATGGAAACATGAAAATCTAAAGATAAAATCATACTTCAACATGTATCATTTCTATCACAAATGAAGGTATATTTAGAGGTCATTGAGAAGAAAATGGATCTTCTTCCTCTTCATTATTCTATAGTTAAATAGAACAACCAAGCCAGAAGGATGGGGAAAGGGTAATTCCTGATTGAGAAAAAGTTTTTATGATGTTGTTAGTTGAGTAACGTGAGGCCTTTTTTATCTTATTTCCTATAATTGCGATATCCAATAACCTAATACTACTTAATCTAATTGCAATTGAATCAAGTTTTCTGATCTTCAACTCTTCTTAGGAAAAAGAGGTCGTACAATGTTTTACCAACAATTAGCTTCCAGTCATGCAATATTCTAATAGTGTGTGGTGCACAAAGGAAGCCACAATAATATATGTGGATTAAAAAGCCTCAGATGGTTTGACTTTTAAAAAAATAAAATAAAATTGGCAGCTTAAATAACAAAATAAAAACAATTATTTAATTTCCTATGGTTTAGGTGAATTAAAAGAAGTTCATCTTTAAAAACCTGTAAAAGAACTTGCCTTCAGAGGTGAAGCAGATAGCATTGCTGGTCTCCTATTCTTTTGTTATCTCCTTGGTTTCTGCCTCTGGTTATTTTTTTTTTATATATATATAAAGATTTATTTACTTATACATACAGCTGGGGTATAGGCCAGAGGTGTGGAGTGGAGAGAGGCTTCACCAGAGACAGAGCGGGGAGCAGAACAGGCGGATCAGAAACACACTGCTGAGGGGAGCAGTGGGCGAGACAGGAGAGGTCTGCTGCACCATGTGGGATTCTCCCCGCTGGGCGTGGAACTCGCATCACCGCTGCCGCTGCCGACAGCTCCACAGCGCAGCGCTTAAGCCAGGGAGGCCCATATCAGGAGTTGTTATCAGGAAAACAACTCCTTTTGTCTTCTCTCTTTTTCCTTTAGTGCTTTCAAAGTAGTGAATAGGGACATCTTAAAACCACCTTTCCTTTAACTCTTATGCATGCATTCTTATATTCATTCACTCATTCATCAAATATTTACTGAATACCTGCTTCATGCCAGGAGTTATTTCAGGCACTGAGGATACAGTGGTGAACAAAACAGCTTCTCAAGCTTATATTCTAATGGAGAAGACAAACACAAATAATATATCAGAAGATAGGGTCTCCCTGGTGGTGCAAGGGGTTAAGTCTCAGCACTATGAAGTTATAGGCAGCCACTACAGCATGAGTTCGATCCCCAGTCTGGGAACTGACCCACCTTTGGCTCAGCAGACCTCTCCTGTCTCACCCACTGCTACCTTCAGCAGTGTATTTCAGTCATCTGCCTGTTCTGCTCCCCACTCTGTCTCTGGGGAATCCTCTCACCCCCACCCCAACACCTCTGACCTATACCCCAGGTCTTGCATGCATAAATAAATAAATCTTTACACACACACACACACACACACACACACACACACACACTCTAGAAGGTAAGTGCTGTGAAGAAAAAAGAGTAAAAGTGTGTGTTGGGGGATTAATAAAGGGTTTAGGGAACTCAAGGAAGTTTTCATTAATAGAAAGATATTTGTCACAAACCTGAAGTAAGGTAGGTAGCAAATGATTTGGTCAAATGGTAGAAGTGTACTCTAGAGAAGAATAGGTATGAAGTCCTGAGATCAAAGTGTGCTTGACATTACCTGGGTACTGGATACTAGCCATCCAGTAGAAATCTTTTGTGAGCAACAGGTTGCTTTGACATTTCTGCTTCTAGTTCTCAGTATTAATCAATCAAGAGTTCCTCTAAGATAAATGAGTGTTCTTAGATGTTTCATGTGGCCAAGCATGGAGAGGAGGACATGAGTTACAACAGGACATGATCTGGTGCTGATGAGAAGCTTGGCCATAGGCATTTTCAGGAAAAAAAAGATGATAGAACTAAATACATCTTGGTAACACTCCTTTATATGTCTGCCCCTTGATTCACATTCCTACAGAATAAACTGATGCCTTATATAGTAGAACACATCTGTCATCTTATTATCTTCCTTTGCTGTTGTTTTGGAAATTCCCTTATCTTCTCTTCTATATCCTATGAATTTTTTTCATGGTTTAGTTCCTCATTTTAGTTACCAATATCCAGAAATAGTATCAGGAAGATAAAATTTTGATACCTTGCATGTCTACAAATGTATTTATTCTTCTTTTGCATTTGATTTCTACTTGATTTGGTAAAGAATTATAGGTTGGAAATTGTTTTCTTTCAATATTTTAAAGGCTTTTTCCATTGAATTTTTGATTCTTACTGTTGTTAAAAGAAGTCTATTGTGATCAGCTTCTATTGCTAATCACATTCTATTCTGATCTGTGATTCTTTGTTACTTCCAGGAAACTTCCAAATGTACTGTTCAGAGTTTGCCAAAATTTTACTGTATAGGTATTGGTGTGGAGAATTTATATATATAAATAATATAAAAATATATAAATATAATATATATAAATATATAATATATGTGTATAGGTATGCATATGTATATACATATATATCTGTATTTAAATGCATAGGCTGTAAATGGAATTGCATTTTTAAACAAAGATACTGTTGGGGAGGAAAATGTGGACAGATATCCAGTTTATACTTTAAGCTGATTCCTACACATCTGAGGAGCTATGTGCACAACACTAATTGACATTCAGAACCTCAAGTTATACTAGATTCTCCTTTTTAATAAAGTTTTATTACTCTTAAAATTACATTACAAAAGGCAAAAGAAAGTACAGATATATGATCAGATTTTCTGTATGGGGTCTTCTGTTTCTCACCAGGAAAGAATGTATTCCCACTCTTGGAAGATTATTTGATTAAGTACAGATTGAAGGTTTTTCTCAGCTCGCATATGCTTGATGCAGAAATACAGGAGTTATCAGTGAGTCCTAGTGGGAATGGAAGATAAAACATATCTCTATTTGCCCTTCTCCCATACATTTCAAAGGACTTTTTAGGAATACAGTGATTATGTTGACCTAATGCTTCAGTGTAAAAAGATATTAAGGTGGACCTTTTTCTGGCTTGGGAGAGATCCCTCAATACAATTGCTTGAAGAAATCTCCTCTCCCCACCATACATATTCTAAAGGACAATGCTAAAACACTGAAAAAATTACTCTTGACTCTGTGATAAATATGGCAGTTACCAGAGGGAAAGAGGGGTGGAGGAGAGGTTGGTGCCACTGGCGTTTTGGTCATGAGTCACTGAAGCATGAGCACATAGCCTGTCTTGAGATATGAAGTTCCAATTCCAAAATTGAAACAGGACAAACCCTGGAAGAACAGAGTTTACACAGTTGGTGTTTCCTCAACCACATGTTTAGAATGCAAGACACTACCCAAAGGTGGGCATATGGAAAAAAAAAAAAGTACAGAATTTACTTTACAGAATTTACAGTGAGTAGTTAAGGGAGAGAGAAAGAGGGGGGGGTAGAAGACAGAGGGGAGGAGGAGAAGAGGGAAGAGGAAAGAGAATATTATAGGCTGGCACATAGCCAGTTCCCATCTGTCCTATCACAGATAATGTCTGCTGGACAGAAACTAAGGTCCAAGCCCAAACCACAAGTGTGGTAAACTGGCAGCTTCTCTGTGGACATCCCTCCTTGCCAGTGTTTTCAACTGCCAATAGGTCAACTCTGATCCTTTTTCCCCATTAGACCCTGCTCAGCATCTGGCATCTGGAAAGCTCATCTTCTACCATTGAGCTGGCTATGTGTGTCCCTCACTGTCTTAGAGGTTACCCTCACTGTTCCTCTTACAAAATCATAGTTTTGTAAGCAAGTGGAAAATCAATTTAAAAAAAATAATTAAAAATAAATACAGTTCATTCAGGAGGATACGTTGAGAAACTGGGATTAACTTGTTTTCACCTTCAAACTACATAAGGCAGCTTCCTGAAGAGACTGTTATGAGCACTTCCTAAGAGAGTTTTCAGAGTAATCAAAGAGTCATGAACTTTTCTCCACTACTTTCTACCCAATGTGCACCAAGGGGAGAGACGAGAGCTGGTCACTTCTCTACAACAGACCATGCCCAGAATTTGGTGGAGAAATACACATGTGTGTTTTCAGAGAGCTAGAGGCTAGACTGAGTAGAGGAGTCAAACTGGGTCATCTTGAGAAGGACCATACTGGAGAAGACACTATGCAGGCTGCCTGCAATTCGTTTCAGAACATAGCTAGCATCTGAGGGGTGCCCAAGCAGCCATCCAGCAGTTAGGTTGTCCTTATCAAGGAATTTGTTGGAGAATTATTCCCTGTGACCTCAAGTTCTGTAGAGAACCCACAAACCACTGGAGAAAGAAAAACACTCTCCTTAAAATCTGCTACAGAGAGAGGTCGCTGACATCAAATGACAACTTAACCAACTAAGGAAGGTATTTCCTCAAAATCTTGGAGGGACCCAGAGCAGCATCTAAAGGTAGTGAATCAAGGAAATGGGAGAAGCTAAACTATTGGCCACTACACACTAACCACAAAGAAGTTTTCCAGGCAGTATTTTGGAAGGTGAACTAGTGATTTTTCCCTGAGTTTTAACATATTAATATTACAATGTTCAAGACTTTATGTTTACCAAACGTGTTCAGAAATACTTTGGAACCTCAAAAAATGTCATTCAAGGGCAGTTAAGAATAACACTGGTCAACAGTGAGATCGTTACTGACTTAACAAGGCCCTAATCTGTAGTATCTTGCTGTGCTGAACATGAATATAACCCTGAAAATTTTTTATTAGCTCTCGTTTTGAAGATATTTCATAGAATTTATCCAGTAGGACTACAACAACATCCTAAATCAGCCTAGAATCATGTAATATTGCATCACATTGCATAATACCATCATGCACACATCATCCAGAGTTGATTACATCATTTTCTGATGCAATGCAATACTACTGCCAGGTGGCTGCTGAAGTAAGCTGACATCAGCAGTGCACTCTATAAAGCCCTGTTGGAAAGGTTGAGCACTGAAAATATTACAGACTTTGTGAGAGACAGTTTAAGCTACTGTTCCATAGAACTGTTATTATTTTATCCATTTAGGCACAACACAGAACAGTAATGCCTTGAAAGTGTGTTAATAGCGTGGGCAATTTCTGCTCTATTTGTGGGGAAGTGACATTTGCCAACCAGAAGAAAAGTATCACTTCTCAAGTAAGAAGGCTTATCATCTTGACTTTGGATGCAAGGTTGGTGACCAAGACAAGCCTTGGGACCCGCATATATGCTGTGCTGCATGTACAACACAGCTTTCCCAGTGGTTAAATGGCAAAAGAACATCAATGCCGTTTGCAGTCCCCATGGTGTGGAGAGAGCCAAGCAACCACAAAAAAGACAGTTACATCTGCTTGGTTCCTCCTCTTTCCAGCAGAATAATGAAGCAAAAAAGAGTTGAGAATAGTCTACCCAAACATTCCATCTGATTGAGACCAGTTCCATATGGTGAGGGACTTCCTATTCCAGAACCCCCAGCAGAATATCTCTTGATTCATCTGATGAGGACAAGGGTGAGCCGACCTGTTCTCCTGTTCCATCAGCATGCAGTGATCCAGATTTTCACTGTGGTACATCATCAACCCCACACCGATTAACACAGGAAGAACTAAATGACCTGTGTCGTAATTTGGACTTCTCCAAGAACAAGGCAGAATTGCTAGGATCAAGACTCCAACAACGGAATGTTCTAGAAGATGTCACAATTACTTTATATCGAAAGTGCCACCAGCAGTAGGAGCCTTTCTTTAGAAAGGAAAGTACTCTAGTATTCTGTTCTGATATTGAGGGCCTCATGAATGCCTTAGAAATCACTCAAGACCCACAAGAATGGAGACTATTTCTAGACGCTTCAAAACTGAGTCTCAAGGCTGTGCTTCTGCACAGTGGAAACCATCTTCCATCTATTCTATTCCTGAACAGCTGTATAAGAGACAAGTGAAGAAATCTAGGAAGTAGTCTATGGCTCGATTTTTTACAGGTATTAACTGTAGGCCTATTACTATTGGCATGCATTTCGTGATATAAACATCAATTTATTGCAGATTACAAAAAAAAAAATTAGAGCCAAATTAGAATTTGACTGTCATATTCGTGTTGAGCACATACAAATTGATAGGAAATGACTAATTTTATTTCAGTAACATGACATTTGTAAAAATTTGTTGACCATTGTGATTGAAAAGGCATTTGAAATGAGCGGGAGAGAGAGCAAAGTTACATTTTGCTTGCACCAGAATGAATCCAATTTGCTCAATAATAAATTAAACTGGTTATTCTGTACTCTGCTTATGCTTTTCTAGTATGGAAAAATATAAATAACAAAAAATATCATTTTAACCAGTACATGTGCAATTCATTGACTTTATGTACACTCATAATGTTGCACAACCATCCACACTATGCATTTCCAGAACTTCTACATCATCCAAACTAAAGGTATGCCCTTTAGCCACTAACTTCCCATTCCTCCCTCCATCCATCCTCAGAGAAATACTATCTTATTTTCTGAATCTATGTATTTGCCTATTTCAGGTGCCTTGTATAAGTACAATCATTTGATATTTGTCCTTTTGTCCAGCTTATTTCACTAAGCATAAGGATGTCAAGGTTCATTCATGTGGTATTGTCTGTCTGTCTGTCAGCAGTACACCAAAATTTTAATTTCTTCACATTCTAGCCAATATTTTTTTTAAAGATTGTTTATTTATGCATAAAAGCTGGAGTACAGGACAGAGGCATGGGGCGGTAAGAGGGTTCACCAGAGACAGAGTAGGGAGCAGAACTGGCAAATGGATGGAAATACACTGCTGCAGGGAGCAGCGGGCGAGGCAGGAGAGGTCTGCCATGCCATGTGGGACTCTCCCTGGCCGGGTGTCGAACCCACGTAACCGCTGCCGACAGCTCCACAGAGCAGCGCTTAACCACAGCACTACCAGGGAGGCCCTGTTTTGTTTTTGTTTTTATTTTTTGGTAAAAGGTATCCTAGTAGGTATGGAATTGGTATTTTGCTGTTGTTTTGATTTGCATTTCCCTAGTGACTAATGGTGTTGAGCATCTTTTTATCTTTTATTGACCATCTATACATCTTAAAAGAAATACATTTTCAAATGTTTTGCCCATGTTTGAATTGGGTTGTTTGATTTTTGTTCCCATTGCTGAGTTGTAAGAATTTTTTCTATATTCTGGTTATTCACCCCTTATCAGAAATATGATTTGTAAATATTTTCTCCAATTTTATGTGCTGCTTTCACTAACTCAATAATATCCCTGGATGCACAAAGGTATTTTAATTTTTATGAATTCCAGGTTATATTTCCTTTGGTTTAATATCTAATAAGTCACTGTCAAGTCCAGTATCATTAACATTTTCTCCTATGTTTTCTTATAAGAGCACTGCCATGGCCAGCCGGACACCGATAAAGTTGTCAGCTTTTACAAGGACTCAGAGTCTAAATGAATTTGCAGCAGGGAGAGGTCATCAATAGCAACTCTGCCTTTCACTCTCCCAGTCCATGCTTTTATTAAAGATAAGGACAAAGGAACAAGCAAATAGCATACAATTGTGTTTATGCTTATACAAATTAATAAGTTACTGCTGAAAATAAGTGTCTAGTTAGCAGGGAACATGGGCACAAGCCATTACGTCCTCAGAGAACAGGAGTCAATTTGGGGAAAAAGTTCTGTTTGCAGAACTTTCAAGATCCTGGAGCTCCGTGTGCAGAGTAACCAAGTGAAAACAAATGACTCTGGCTCTTAGGGCGACTGGCTCCAACAAGCTCTATCATTTCAGCATTTAGATACAGTTCTTTGATTCTTTTTTCTGTTACTTTTTTGTATACAGTATAAGGTAAGGGTCCAGCGCCATTGTTTTTCATGTGGATACTGTTTTCCCTGCACAAATGGATGAAAAGGCTATCTTTTCCCTATTGAATAGTCTTGATATCCTTGTTAATATAACCATGTATGTGAAGGTTTATATATTGACTATCCTCTTCCATTAGTCTATCAATCTGTCCTTTTGTTAGTACTTGCTTTTTGAGTTGCAGTATTTTCTCATCATTGTATCATGTAACTCTGAAAATGAATAGAAACATTACTATTCACAAAATAAATCATATTGGTGGTATCTTTCAAGTCTAATAAAATCTTTAATGCTATCAAAATTCTTAAGTATGTGCCTAAGACTCTTCTGTCTCTTTTTCCTTCACTGCTTTTCCTCTCACATAGGCTTTGCCCTGGACTTTACTCTGACAGAATAAAATCCAAAATCATTTTATTAAAATGGCTGAGGTCCTGCAAAATTTGGCGAGTCACTGACCCATCTCTCTGCTTTTATTTCATAATTCTCATTTTGCTTCAGCCACGTTGATTTTGTTTTTCCTCCAACATGTCAAGAAGTCCGTGTATAGTCACCAGTACGTATTTAATATATATGCAGTGTTCAGTGAGGGTGGCCCTAATTATCCCATGCAAAATAACCGCCCCTTTCGCCCCTCTCCCTTACCCTTTCTCTGTCTTATTTTTCTTTATTGCGCATACCACCACCTGATACATTACAAATGTACTGTTTTGATTGTCTCCTGCTTTCCCAGCTCCACCAGAAAGTAAGCTTTATGAGGACAGGACCAAAAAATAAATGAGTGAAAAAGTGAAATGAATACTTTAGAAAAAATATACACTGAGTCCATCATTATACTAACATCTAGTGAGAACTTACTGTAAACTAAATATCATACTGAAAACACTGGACATTAAACATACAAACCTTCTAAATCCTTGCTTAAATATAAAACACAAAATTAAATGAATTTTTAAAAAGGTAGGTGAGTAGGTTGGACAGTCTCATAAAAACGAGGTTCTGAAGGCAGAGCGCACTGCCCTCCATTACTGCTCCATGCACACTGGCAGAGACTGACACCTTTACCCATACAGCCTCCATGGTTAGATTTTATCTCCAAGGAATTTGGACCAAGGGTTCAATGAAACTAGTCATTCTTTATTGCTCTTCTTAACAGGTGAGGGAAGCTTACACATCCTCATGGAGGGCAATTCCTTTATCCTGCTGTTACAGACTGCAGGGTTCTCCTTTGTAGGTTCTGGCTCTATGTAATTTAACAAGAAGGCAAAACAGACAGACAAGATTTATTAGACTTATACACAAGGGAAGCAAGCCTGGAAAGGAAATTTTTGGTGCTGTCTGCCCAAAGGGAGCTATACAAGACCTTTTACTGGGTCAGTCTATCAGGCAGGTTAGAAGAGAGTATGATCATAACATATTCTGGGCTAGGCTGCTCTAGAGCATGCACAGAAGAGTATTATGTGTCTTCATCCATTGTATGGTTTACTATCATTTTATGTTTCTACCCAGGAGTGCATACACTAGCAGTGTAATGAGATCAGGGCCTCTGTTAACTTTGCACAGGTCCAGGGCGACCATTCCTTTCAAGGGTATTTGGTGTGAAAGTCAAGACTTTTGTCAAGATATATGGTCAAGATTTGGCAAGAGGCTGGTATTGAAAGGTATACATTTATTAATCTAGGGTTGCTAAATTAGGGTTGCTAAAACAAAATGGGAGGAATTCCTGCCAGCTAGGATACAACCCATCTGTCTGAAGCTGGGTGCAAAGTTTAAGTCCCCCTTCTGCCAGCTGAAACTGCAAAGCAAAGGCCAGGTAACACACCAGTTGTTAAAGTAAATATAGCTTCTTGCCACCAACTTACAGTTGAATTAAAGTAGACTAGTTTACTGCCACAAACACCAAGCTGGTCGTCAGGACCCAGGACAGGCTCAGGTCTGGCTCAGGACTTCTGACCTCCTGTGGGGCTGTTACAGACCCTGACCCAAAAGAGTGGGTCCTTCACCCTCTAGAGAAAAAATTCACCAGAGATTTCTAGTGCAGATGTAATAGGCAAGGCCTTATTAGAGGTTCATGCACAAGGGAACCACTGCCGGAAATGAAAATTAGCCTGGCTCCACGAAGGACGTTAGGAGGAGCTATTTAAAGGCAGGCAGGGCAGAGGAGAGCAGACTGGTAGTTTTGTTCTGGGTTGGGCTGTGCCTGGGCACATGCACCCAGATAACATTCCAGAAGGGTTTCTCTCCAACTGAGCTTAGGGGTTTTTGGCCTTCTCCCTCCAGGAAATTTTGAAGTAATCATTTGTAAGGGTCTAATACTTTTTGTCTAGCAAGGTGCCTTATGGTCCATGTGGTAGGCTAAATTGTTTGGAGAGGATGTTGGAGCAAGGCTCCTCAGTCCATGTCTTAGTCCACCTACTCAAACAGGACTTTTGGGCTGCCAGCTCTACTGGCAATTTCTTTTACTTCAGGCTGTCCCGGGCCTTGCTAAGGACTGTGCAGGGACAGCAGTGCAGCCCTTGCAGAGTGTGGACATGTTCACAATCTCTATTTGACTGGTACTATATTTTCCATGCTATTGGGGAAAAAGCCAAATGCAAAATATGTTTTGTTCTAAGTAAAGCACCTACCTCACTATACCTGCTAGATTTAGGTTGAGGTTTTAGAGGCACAGGCCAGCAGTCACTGCCAGTAAAAAACTTTGACAAGCCTCAGTTCAAAGGCTATAGCTCATTTCTTCACATCAGGACAGAAAGGACAAATGGCAGTGCTTGCGATCCAGTCTGGGGTTTACACTATTCTTGTGAAATGGGAGTGCCATTAAGGCTAGAGGTGAGTTATTACAAATTCCTGGGCAAGGGAGAATGAGTGGGAGGTCCTCATCCAACCCTATCAATAGTACATGATAGGAACAGAAGCTCACACATTTTTATGAATGAGTGAAAGCGTAAATTAATGAGTGACAGAGTGAAAGGACTTGGTTTCCAATTGGGAGAGAGGAGGTGGGGTGTAAGGAGCCACTGCAGTAGATTTGACTCCTGCAGCTCTATCCTTGCTCAACTGACTGTCATCCAAGCTTGCGGAGACTGGGAAGAGGGCCTGGCTAGCAAGAGGGTTGGGGGATGCAGCAGGTGCCACGTAGGGAGCAGAGCCAGGCACCGAGTTCTTTGTAGGGAAGAGGCGGGGGCTCTGAGGGCTCACGAGGGGCGGAGGGAGCGGCGAGGGCGCGCCCGCGGGGCGGGGCCAGGAGGCGCAGCGGGCGGAAGGGCTGGTGGGGCGGGCGGGGGCGCTGACGCCGCCCGGCCCTTGCGCCCGGAGTGGCTGGAGCGGGCGCCACCCTCTGCCAAGATCTCTGCAGTAGGCTGAGCAGCTCCGCCCGCTGAGCGCCCCGCGCTGAGCCCGGCACTCTGGGAACCGCGGCTGCGGCAGGGGCTGCTGGGAGGGACGTGGGGCCGCGGGCACCGAGGGGCGGGATCGGCTGCAACGTTCCACCCCGCGCCGCTTCTCGCCCGGCACTTGCGAGCCCGGGCTCTGCAGTTCGGCTCCACCGGGCTCTGGCGCCGGTTTTCTACAAGTTCAAGCGTCCCCCTCACCCCCGTCCACTGCTTCCTGATTAACATTCAAGCTCAGCGACTTGCTGGTGTCCGTCCTCGGGGTCACCTTTACTTTCGTGTTCTGCCTGAGCTGGCCCTGGGACAGCGTGGGCCAGGGGTTAAACGGCAACCTCTTGGGTGAGTGGGACTGGGATGACAAAGCATCTTTCTCCCCCTTGCCACGCCAACTTCCTATTTCCTGATTTGCCACCATCTGTGTCCTCTTGCCGCCCAGCCCCCCCATCCCCCACCTCAACGCATTCCCACTGGACCTCATCTGTCCAACTCGCTGTGCACTGGTCTCGCCTCCCCTCGCGCTCTCACCCTAAGCTGCTTGGCCTGCTCCACGCTGACCTGGCCTCAGTTCCTCCGCCCCTCCTCCCGCTCCCTCCGCACCACTTTTGGCTCCAGCTCTTGTCTCGGTCCTTGGCTCAAAACAGGCAGAAAAACTAGCAGCCTACCAGCTGGCCTCTGTTCCACCCACAAGAATCAGCAGTGGACCAAGGGGTCCTGCTCCCGAGCCAGGCTGGCAAACAGGCCTGTAGACAAGATTGAAAAGAGGAATCCATGAACACCAGTGAGGGCAGGCAAGGAGATGGGAGTCACTTTTAAGAGATTAGAAAAAGAGCAGGAAGAGTGCTCTCTGGGAGGTACCAGGGACAGGGGTCTGTATATAGGTTTTAGCACTGGGGTTTGGGAACAAAGGACTTTATTGGTTGAGAAAGCAAGGCGAGTGGACTGGCTAAAGTTCATTAATGTTGCTGATTGTGGGCACCAATCAGCTGACTGCTGTGTGCTGCTGCTCCAGGTTGAACCTCTCTAGTCTTAAGGTCTGTGACTCACTTTTTCTTCTGAGTCTTTTAACGTCTCTTTTCCTCATAGTGACCATACTGATAATCTATGGAAAGATAACTCAGGAAATTTATGGCAGCAGGTGTCCAGGTCTAAAGCCATCACATTTGTTAACTTCTTGTTTACCAGCACATGGGAATAGTAAAATTGAATGGCAAAATTATTGCAAAGTTTTTCCTTGAGTTCTGTCTTGTCCCCTTTTTAGGTTACTAAGACAGTTTTACAGGACATGAAACAATGACTTTTACACTCTGAGGAAAGAAGAGAATCAATTCTCTTGACCATAGAATCAAGAGATTTAAAAAAGTAACATAAAAATTGGCGAGGGTGATGAGAAGAGATTTAATCCTTATATATTGTTTCCTAAAATGAGAAGTACAAACCTAATAAGGAAACAATGTATAATTTAAAAAAAAAGGTGCTTGCTGTTTAGCAGATGTAAAGCTTTGAATGCGTCCTAGGAAGTGAACACTTATTTTATTGAGGTCTTCAGAATGCAGATTGACATGTACTCTGTAAACTATATTGTTCTCCTTATAAATCTAAGAGGCAATTACAAATGGCTTAGATTTAGAACCCCAGCTCCACTGAACAACTAGCTGTACAGACAGTAGATATCATTAAAGTAGACTTGATTATTAATTGAAGGTTTATTTCAACAATATTACTAATCCTTATGGAACATATAATTTTGTCACACTGAGACTTGAAATTGTGAAAGATGATCAGATTATTACAAAGCCATGATTTTTTTAAGGGTGGGAAAGAAACTACCTTCTTATGTGTGTTCCCGGAATTTCATTTGTACAAATTTCAAATAGAAATGTGTATTTCTTGATTCTTAAATTTCCTTTTCTAAAAAGTCCTGAAATTCACTGTTAATTTTATTTATTTATTTATTTATTTATACATACAAGCGCGGGGGTACAGGCCAGAGGCGTGGGGTGGCGAGAGGGTTCACCAGAGACAGAGCGGGGAGCAGAACAGGCAGATCAGAAATACACTGCTGAGGGGAGCAGCGGGCGAGGCAGGAGAGGTCTGCCCCACCATGTGGGATTCTCCCTGGCTGGGCGTCGAACACTCATCGCTGCTGCCGACACAGCCACAGCGCAGCGCTTAACCACTGCTCCACCAGGGAGGCCCCTCACTGTTAATTTAATTATGGCTTTTATCTTGGAAGGTTTTTAAGAACAAAATCTTTGTAACATCATCAATAATATTTGCTTATTCACCAACCTCCTATATTGTGATGAATCCAAATATTATTATATGCTGCGATTCATTTTTTGATGTTTTGAAGGAAACAAAAAAAGTCATCAATTTCATGGGTTTGATTACCTCAGTGATTCTATTAGTATAATACTACCTCTCTTCTCCCCAAAAAGCATTAATCAGAGCATTTCATTTGTACAAACATTTGAAACTTGGGAGAGGGCTATAAATGTATGTAGGTGTTGACATAGATAGCTGTGTAGTAACAGTCTTTATAATGCCTGAAAATACCAATCAGGCAGTTTTTTAGTGCTAAGCTGTAAAGAGGGTGATTCCAGGTCAGATCTGAAGTGTTGGGCAATAATGGCCCCTACGGTGGGGAACAGGTGTTAGGTCACAGCCGTGAAAGTTTATTTCCAAGAATTGTGTTTTCTGTTCTGGAAGATTCTACTTCTAGCCCAACTCTGTGCCTGTGAGTTTGAAAACAAGGGTATATTGAGTTCTTGTTTAACATCAGCAGTCACCCTCTTCCTCATCTTCTGTGATCCTGCCAAGCAGGCCGTATTGTCTTTTCCATCCTTTACTCCCTCCTTACTCATTCTTGCTCAGCATCCATCTATCCTAATCAGAAGGAATTTTAGACTGCTAGACTGCTAGGATTTTTAGACTGTAGAAATGTTCATGCTGTTTTTTCCTGAAGCTAATCTTAACTTCTCTAGTCATTTAGTTGGTGCTTTGAACCATAACTTTACCTTGTTTTTTAATTAGAGGTGGAAACTCTGGGGGTATGAGGTTCAGAGACCTGTTTAAGTCCTGGGAACAAGTCAGTTATGATGTCATGATGGAGCTTTAAAAATTCTTAGCAAAGATTAAGAATTTCCTTGCCTGGAATAAATTCCAAGGATTTTCTTCTAGGAAAGGGTTGAAGATGAAGAAAGAAGAAAGGGAAGGTGCTTCTCCCATTGTTACTACTAGGTAAAAAACTGATTATGAAGTATTGAAGGAGGAAGAAATTTTAAATGTTGAAAGTGCATGTTTGTTCCAGAGGCTTCTGAAGAAGCTGCCCTATCAAGTGGAAAGTCCACTGGCTTGATAACAGGAGAGTGTATTCTAGTCTTGATCTGTGGCTAACCCACTGTGTGACCATTCCCTAAGCCCACTCCTGACAGTTGTTCTTCAACCATCCATTTTTCTGTCTCTGTTATAGCTTAGTTGAGCTAGTCATTCTTAAACGTTGTCCTGTTCTTCTATTTTGAAGCCATCTTTGATATCTTTGTAGGTTAGGAGGTACCTGGTTGGAGCATTTAAACTTATATCTGCTTCTCTTACTCCCACCCACTATTCTATCCTCTTCTTAGCCAAGATGAAGCATACCACATGGTTACATTTCCTCATATACCTGTGTGGGTTCTGTTTTCCTCTGCATACCCTGCTGGAAGAAGGCAAAATAAGTAATTCAGATATCCATACATATATGAGCAGACTAGGCAACCACTTCATTCTGTGCTCAATTCCTTGTTTCTCAGGGAATGCTAAAACAAGTAGGATACCTCATCATTTTTGAGAGAGAGAAGCTTTCACTAAACAGGGCTATTGGGATTGCCATTGTTCACTTAATCTCTGTTTAGTGAATTAATTGATTTAAACTAGTAAATTTCCTTTGAATTTTACATTATGTTGAGATCTCATAAACCCAGGAATTTTCCTTTTTCACTTATACCCAAAAAACACACGTTCATATGTACATTCATAAAAAGATTTGTTGTCAGTACATGTTCCTTTCAGTAGAACTTATGCACCAGAGTATTTTAAAATGCTAGAATTAATCACTGAATTAATCCTTTTGAATTAATCCTTTCATAACAACCTAGTTGGCTTATTCATTGAAATAGTCTCATGTTACTACTATGAGATCCTGAGGGTGGTTAGAGTGTAGAAAAGCCTTCTATTCAGCTATTCTAGACTCACCCACAGACTTTACTCCTAATCATGACAGTGTCTACGTAGTGCATAGTCTGTGTCCATCAAAAAACTGGAGCCACACAAGTCTTGTAGTTGAGCTCACAGTTGATATAGTTTTGTCAAATACTGATTTTCTTAAAAGCAAATGTTATAGAATTAGGTAATTTTGTGTGTGTGTGGGGGGTGTCCCTTCATTACTGACTTACTGATTTGGGGGAGGTATTTCTTTATCATTCATTAAAAAAATGTTGAGAAAGTATTTAATAACTTGCTTTTATAGATTTATAGCCTAATAACAAGTCAGGCTCCAGTGATTATAATTGATGTTGCATGAAATTACTTTTATATTGTTTATTTACAGTTACATTCTTTCTTGAATTTTCTTCTTTCAGAGCTCCAGTCACAAATGCATATCTGATACATTTTGACATTTGCCAATAAGATGAAATGCTGAAATAAAAATGCACACCCATTGTACATGATTTGATATGCTTTAAGAAAAAAAAGGTATTTAAGAAGTGTTTAAGTTCTTGGATGAACTGGAACATCAAAGGAGAGATTACAGCCCATTCACACCTCACTTGAACCTTCAACCCTGGTTCATGAGCACTTCCTCCACCAGCCACATTGTCACCAGACTCTTCATCTCCCAGGATGGCCGACCGTCTCCCCACAGAGTTTGATGTGGTTGTAATAGGGACAGGTTTGCCTGAATCTATCCTGGCAGCCGCCTGTTCAAGAAGTGGCCAGAGGGTTCTGCATATTGATTCAAAAAGTTATTATGGAGGAAACTGGGCTAGTTTCAGCTTTTCAGGATTGCTTTCCTGGTTGGATGAGTATCAGCAAAACAGTGACTTTGGGGGAGAAAGTACTGCTGCATGGCAAGATCTGATCCATGAAACGGAAGCAGCCATTGCTCTTTGCAGGAAGGATGAAACCATTCAACACAGAGAAGTTTTTTGTTATGTCAGTCAGGATATGGATGACAATACTGAAGAGATTAATGCTCTCCAAGAAAATCCTTCCCCAATGGCATCTAGCACTCTCTCTAAACCTCCAGATATTGCAAGCTTATCTGAAGAAACACACTCATTGCACATTACAAGTTACAAAATGCCTGCCAACGAAACTCCAAAAAGCAGTGGAGAGAGTTCACCACAAGTAACGGATGTAGAGGAAACCCTGGCCAAAGAGTACTGTGGAGATAAAACCTGTATACATACAGCTTTAGATGGGGATAAATATGAAAACAAACCTGTAATGGAAGACAATACTGGTCAATCAAAGACAAACAGGATTACATACTCTCAAATAGTTAAAGAAGGCAGGAAATTTAATATTGATTTGGTATCAAAGCTGCTATATTCTCAAGGGCTGCTAATTGATCTTTTAATCAAGTCAAATGTTAGTCAGTATGCAGAATTTAAAAATGTCACTAGGATTCTTACATTTCGAGAAGGAAAAGTGGAGAAGGTACCTTGTTCCAGAGCAGATGTCTTTAATAGCAAAGAGCTCACTATGGTTGAAAAGAGGATACTAATGAAATTCCTTGCTTTTTGTTTAGACTATGAACAACATCCTGATGAATATCAAGCTTTCACGCAATGCTCATTTTCAGAGTACTTAAAAACTAAAAAATTAACCCCTAACCTCCAACATTTTATACTACACTCAATTGCAATGACATCAGATTCATCTTGCACTACGATAGATGGCCTTAAAGCAACAAAAAACTTCCTTCGGTGTCTTGGACGATTTGGCAATACACCCTTTTTATTTCCTTTGTATGGCCAAGGAGAAATTCCCCAGTGTTTCTGCAGGATGTGTGCAGTTTTTGGTGGCATCTATTGTCTTCGCCGCAAAGTGCAGTGCCTTGTGGTTGACAAAGAATCTGGAAGATGTACAGCAATTATAGATCACTTTGGTCAAAGGATAAATGCTAAATATTTTATTGTGGAGGATAGCTATCTTTCTGAGGAAACATGCTCAAATGTACAGTATAAGCAGATCTCCAGGGCAGTGCTCATTACAGATCAGTCTTTGCTAAAGACAGATTCAGATCAGCAGGTTTCCATTTTGATAATCCCGCCACTGGAACCAGCAGCTTGTGCTATTCGGGTCACTGAATTATGTTCTTCAACCATGACATGCATGAAAAACACCTACCTGGTGCATCTGACCTGTTCATCTTCTAAAACAGCAAAAGAAGACTTAGACTCAGTGGTGAAGAAATTATTCACCCCATATGCTGAAACAGAGAAAAACAAGGAAGAACTTACAAAGCCAAGAGTCTTGTGGGCTCTTTATTTTAATATGAGAGATTCCTCAGGAGTCAGCAGAAGTTCATATACTGGCTTACCTTCCAATGTTTATGTCTGCTCTGGACCTGACTGTGGATTGGGAAACGAGCATGCAGTCAAGCAAGCTGGAACACTTTTTCAGGAGATCTTTCCAGGTGAGGAATTCTGCCCCCCACCTCCAGATCCAGAAGACATTATTTTTGATGGTGATGGTAAGCAACCAGAGACTTCTGGCACCAGTAACAAAATAATGGTTGAACTTGAATCCAATGAGGTAAGCAAAGACCTTGAAAGCCCAGAGAAGCACTTTCAAAATTAGAAAAGGGCAAACTAGAAATGCTGATTTGGGCCTTCATCTTGGCATCAGACTGTTCTCATTTAAGGAACAGTTTCCTATATGAGTAATTAGATGTGGTATTCTATGTAGGTACTGTCTTTAAATTCTCTTTGGGTGAATCACAAGAATAAATTATGTGGGTATTTTGTGTATAATACAAGACATGGTGGTGGCAAAGGCAACTTTATGTAAGTGCCAATGATATATTTGTCTATAATTATTAAAATATCATCTTCACATGATTATTTGTGAAATCTATTGTTTACAACACATCTTGCGGATTATTTCTCCTAGTTGATCTTTGTAACCA
This sequence comes from Scalopus aquaticus, assembly GCA_004024925.1. Lineage (NCBI taxonomy): Eukaryota > Metazoa > Chordata > Mammalia > Eulipotyphla > Talpidae > Scalopus > Scalopus aquaticus. Next base: position 57,244 of record PVIJ01008150.1, read on the forward strand.
ATGACACCACATCTTCTTCTTCATTACAAAAAGAGTTCAGCTAGCAATACAAGAGCTCATTCTTGGGAGGTTAATTCCAAAGAAAATCTAGGGAGTAGGATTAGTTTAGGAAATTTCTGCAGAGCTCTGTTCTGGCACCTAGAACTTCCAACATGTAATTCAGAACAAATGGGAAAAAAATATGAACTGTCCCAGGAAAGGTACTTCAGAATGACTGCTCTGAAATTCTTAACAATAAACTGAGAAAGGCATTTTTAACCTGGAATTACAGGGGTGATTTTAAAGCCATCTGTAAATAGACTTCTTGAGGGAGAAACTGCACCTTCTTGTCTCTACTAACTTTAATTAGCGATACTAAGTGCAAGTGATAGAAGTGAATTAAAGGAGGACCTGCCATATCTCTTTGGTTTTATCTATCTCACAAATAGTGAGGTAATGCCTTCATAATCACTCTGTCTTTAGAGGATAGGAACATGAAACACCAAAAATCATAAAACTGGTTATATTCCAGTGGTGAAAGCCTATAAAGCTGTCAGAAGAGGTCACCTTCCTTCCCTGTTTGTTGCATTTCCAGTCCTCAAATAGAGAATCATAATCCTATAGGAAGATAGGCTTTAAATGATGACTTTTGTAAAGCTTCAGCAAAGCACATTTACTATGTGCTGGACACTTACTGTGCTTCCTTATTACAGTTTCTCAACAACCCTGTGAGACTTTCTCAAAGAGGAACTGAAGACGTATCTATCAGTAAATTGCTTAGAGTGGATATGTGTGAGACCCAACTTTGGAATTCAGGCTTTCATGGTTTCAAAATCTTTCCACAAAGATTAACTGTTAGAATCTTAGTGTAGGTACCATAGGATAAGAAGATGCTCCTAAATTTCGGGGTCTGGCATTGTTGGTGAAGCAAAGTAGTTTGTGAATCATAGAACAACCTGGTCTCCCACTTACTGAATGAGAAGTGTGAAGATTACACATAATTTAAAGTTTAAATTTATGGAGCTCATTAAAGCTGAATTTGGCTAAGTTTTTAAAATATAACATTTTTTTATTTTGATCTGAACACTTCTGTTATTAAAAAAATACAGATGTTATTAGATCAAAATATGCTCTGAATAGTCTTGTACTTCTATATGTACTCGGGTGGGGTAGAGAATGATTTCAATTTACAGCTTTGATAAGAAATCATGAATCATTTATTTATTTTGATATAGTAAAATATTTTTGGATGAATCCTCAGATTTAAAATCTCCTAAACAACTGAAATAGACCTAAAAGTAGTGACTAAAGATGACAGGTAAAATTGAGGTGAAGATACGCTAGATCTATTGAAAAAAAATTTCTATTTCAAACTCACTGGTATTAGAAGAATTTTAAGAGAGGGGAAATGAGAAGTTGTAAAAGATGGTAGAGCTAAGCATAGTGGAAACAGGGAAATCATATTACACTAATTCAAAATAAGGGTATTAAAAACTAATTGAATATATTACTTAACTGAATGCAAAACAACAAATTGGAGATGAGGAAAGATCAGGGAATATTATAACTTAGTATGATTTTCTGACAAGGTAGAAATTGACCCTAATGGACTTATTGGTGAACTTTTTCCAAATGATCAAAAAATGTATGTTTAGGGGCCTCCATGGTGGCACAACGGGTTAAGCGTTGTGCTGTGGAACTGTCAGCGGCTGCCATGCGAGTTCGATGCCCAGCTGGGGAGATTCCCACATGGCGCAGCAGACCTCTCCTGCCTTGCCCACTGCTCCCCTCAGCAGTGTATTTTGGTCGATCTGCCTGTTCTGCTCCCCATTCTGTATCTGGTGAACCCTCTGACTGCCCCACACGTCTGGCCTGTGCCCCAGCTTGTATGCAAAACTAAATAAATCTTTTTTTAGAAAAATATGTTTAGTATGACATGAAAGATGACATACTAATAACTGGGTTTTGAGGCAAATATATCTGCAAATACTAGAAGTCACACACTTTTACAAGTGTCTTACTCTGAAGAGGTGCAACGTGAAAAATAAAACATTGACAAATAATAGATAAAAGTTGTCTACCGCATTATAAGACTGGTGTTCAGTGGAATAACCATTAAATCATTGGCAGAACAAAACAGTAGAAATCCAAAGTATTAAATACAAATAGTTTTTAAAATATCAGTGAAACTTCATCATCCCTATTTGATTGAATTATCTCTGGTGATGACTTCATAGGTTTCTCATAGTGTGCTAAGTAACTATTTAAAAACCAAGAACTATTATCATTCTTTTTTTAAAATTTATTTATTTATGCATACAAACTGGGGTACAGGTCAGAGGCGTGGGGCAGCGAGAGGGTTCACCAGAGACAGAGTGGGGAGCAGAACAGGCAGAGCGACGGAAATACACTGCTGAGGGGAGCAGTGGGCGAGGCAGGAGAGGTCTGCCTGCCATGTAGGAATCTCCCAGGCCGGGCATCAAACTCCTGTTGCCATTGCCACTGCCAACAGCTCCACAGCAGAGCGCCCAACCGCTGTGCCACCAGGGAGGCCCACTATTATCATTCTTATTGAGAAAACAGGAAACATTTCTCAAGTACAAATTAATCTTGGCACTGTTTTTATTTGTATATTTTTGAAAAAGCTTACCATTGTAATAAAACTTGGACTTTCACAAAGTGAGATAAGGAAAAAAAGCAGCACAAATATTACTTTCTATTAACAAAGACTTTATATCTGGTCAAAGTTATATATCTATAAATGCACTGATGATAAAAGACTAATTCAGGAAGTTGCAGAAAGTACAATTTTTTAAATTAATTTCTAATTGCAAGCATAGCAAATTACAATTTGCTTGGATATTAATATATATGAGTCATTAAAAATTATGCAACTATATTGGGATAAGTTGAGGGAGATGTTTATGTACAGAATTAGGTTTAAGGAACTACATTAGTATAATGGGAAGCAAATCAGAAGTCCAGAACCCCAAATTTTAGTCTTCACTACTTACCACCAGTATACTACTGGGAAAATCACTTCTAACTTCGATTTTGTCATCTATAAAATAGAAATAATACTTTCCAGAATTATTTTGAGTATTAAATTAGATATGTTTGAAACCCGGTTCAAACAAATGCCAATAAGTGACAATGTATATAGATTTACTGCATTTCCACTTAACATTCTAACTGAATGCTTTATATGATTTTTGACATAATTGTGGTGAATTAATTTAGGAAAATAAGCAAAGAGAGAAATGTTATTTTAATTTAAAAAATTGGGGGCTTGCCTTTAAAACATTTTAAAATGCTATTGTTCCAAATTGAAAAATTAAATATCCCATAAAAAAAGAAAGAAATAGGACAACACAATTCATCCCGTAGGAGGTATAAAGGTAAAAATGAAAAGACTGCAATTGTTATTCCAATAACAGTACCAAGAAAATTTTATGGAACTGAAGAACAGGGTAGATGAAATCAACTAAAATAAAAATGAAAATTAAACTAAATAGGAAGAAAAGGAAAGGATGGTATAAAAGAAACTTGGCATTACACATGTATAAAGTGCTTAGTACATTTAAAAAAGTAGATGCAAATCCTTAAAGCTTTCTACACTTTACAACACAAACTTATAAAAGAATAGAGTGCAAATGAGCAGATACAAACAAATGGCAATTCTTAGAATGATATTCAGCTATTCTAATGTTAAAAATACAAATTGAAAGAAATTTGAGCTAGTTCTTGCTATTTTATTTCCAAAAATATTTAATTTGCATGTGTCCTCATACCAATCACGTTGTTATATGAATTGTATAGGCAATCTAACATTTCATAAAATTAAATCACTCTGCGCAGTACATGCTCAAAAAAGTATGTAAAGAGAATAAGCTACTTGTGCAGTGTTTTCTCTAGTAATTTCATTCATACAGGGTTTTATGCGCATGCATATATGGTAGTAGGTGTTATCAGAAAAAATTATGTAAGCAGTTTGGAGAGTAAAACAAAGCAGGAGTGCCTGAAAGGGAAACATTTGGTGATGGGAGCATGATTGGTAAAGACTGCACGGAGGAGATGGTAAAAGAGCAGGAGGCTTGAGGGGGAGGGTAGCAGAAGGGGAATTTGGACAGATGTCTAGCACCTTCTAACTAAAGTCATCTGAGACAGAAAGTTATGAGGGTTAAGGAGCAAGAGGAGACCTTACCTGAGTTATTCTGTAAATGTTTAGCCTGGCTTCTGTGTTGCAAAGAGCTACAATGGGAAGGAAAGAAAGCAAAGATAATGGTGGTAGTTTTATTATGATGGTGTTCTTAACCTTTTTTTTTCTTTATTAACTCCCAAGAAGTATCTTAGACATTATTTTTCCCAATTGCCCTGTTCTGCATAACATAATACCTCAGACATGCTGTGTATGCTTGATTTGAAGCTTGGATTCCTCCCTAGCCCACCCCCTCCATCTCCACCTCTCCCTCCCTCCTTAGCTTCCTTCCTTCCTTACTCTCTTTTGTTTTGCCTGTGTGTCGTGCATATATATCAGTTACAGCATCCTTCATATGTAAAACCATATTTCCAAGTTATTCTAAAAAATAAAAGCCAACATTACAAAAATAAGCAAATAATTGAGTCCAGAACAATTTGTCATTTATGCTAGTGTTATTTTGCTTCCCCAGTTTTGGGAACTGAGTGTTGCTTCATAGCTAAATAATGTGAGGCGCTTTGCAAATAGAACAGAAAACATGTAATTAGTAATGTGTAAGACTGCAAGGGCATAGTCATCAGGCTAAAAGATAAGTCACAGAAGTTAATACTACCCCAAACTTAAAACAGTGCATTATTCCACAGAACAAGCTTTTCAGCAAGCTATAGAGGGGATTATTGGATGACAGAAATGACAAGTTAGATTAAACTCAGGAGATAACCTGTGTTTAAAGATTCAACACACATTTTTAACCATAGTGCCAAATTGACTTCATTATTCTTTTCCTTTCCTTATAGATATAAGTTCATAGTAACACCAATGTTATAATAAGTACATTTAAAAACCCTAATTAAGCACCTCCCTGGTGGCACAACAGTTTAAGTGCAGCACTATGAAGCTATCCAGAGCCACTGCAGCAAGAGTTCCATACCAGGCCAGGGAGATTCCTACATGGCGCACAGACCTCTCCTGTCTCACCTGCTGCTCCCCTCAGCAGTGTATTTCAGTTGATCTGCCTGTTCTGCTCCCCACTCTGTCTCTGATAAATCCTCTTACCACCCCACATCTCTGGCCTATACCCCAGCATGTATGCATAAATAAATAAATGTTAAGAAATAAAATAAAAACCCTAATTAGGGGCCTCCCTAGTGTTGCAGGGGTTAAAGTCTCAGTGTTATCAAGCGATCACCAGCCACTGCAACACTAGTTCGATCCTAGCCAGGGAGCTTCCCACATGGCACAGCAGACCTCTCCTGTCTCACCCATTGCTCCCCTCAGCAGTGTATTTCAGTAGATCCACCTGTTCTGCTCCCCACTCTGTCTCTGGTGAATCCTCTCCCCCCAACACACACTCCTCTGGCCTACACCCCAGTTCTTGTATGCATAAACAAATAAAATACATCTTTTTAAAAAATTCTAATTAAATCAAATATCAGACTCTGATGATAGTTACTATATAACTAATCATAATCTCAATGCACTGCTTGAAAAGACCTTGAGAATAAGGTGTTTTCACAGATTAGGAGTTAACGTTTAGAGATAGGGTCAAAACTAGATCTTCCAATATTGCAAAACAAGAAAAATAGGAACTCAGACCAATGGAACAGAATTAAATATCCAGAGATAAATCCATTTAGATATGTACAGCTAATTTTCAACAAAGGAATTATAGTCAGACAGTGGAGAAAAAGCCTTTTTAATAAATGGTACTGGGAAACATGGGTAGTCACATGCAAAAAAAAAAAAAAAAGGCAATACCCATATTTAACAGTATACACAAAAATTCACCAAAATGAATTAAAGACTTAGACATAAGAGTTGAAATCACAAAGTACTTAAAAATGTATTTAGGGGGCATACTACAGGACATATACCAAAAAGATATATTTGGGAATACAGTTACAGCAGCAAGGGCTAAGGATATAAAAGGAATCCACATTGGGCAAGAAGTAAAGCTATCATTTGCATTATTTGCATGATAATATACATAGAAAACCTAAACAATCCACTATAAAACTAACTGAAACAGTAATTCAGTTTAGCAAAGTGGCAGGTAACAGCATCAATATATAAAGTCAGTTGTCATTCTATATGCAAATAATGACCTAGAAGAGGAAGAAAGAAAAAAAACTCATTTACAATTACACTGAAAAAATCAAATACTTAAGAGTAAACTTAAAAGCAGTAAAGGTCCTATACAAAGAACACTATAAAATAGTGTTAGTAGAAATAGAAGAAGACACAAAGAAAATGAAAGATATTTCCTGCTCATGAATTGGGAGAATCAACATCGTCAAAAATAGCCATGCAATAAAGAATTTTTTTTATTTTTAATATATATTTTTATTGTTATTTATGTCTTT
>PVIJ01008150.1:63883-76692 GCA_004024925.1 Scalopus aquaticus
CCCCCCCGCTGAGTGTCTCTCTCCTATTTGGGTTCCTTATAGTCCTGTTATAAGTGAAACCATTCGATATTTTTCTCTTTCTTTTCTGGCTTATTTCACTGAGTATGATCCCCTCTAATTCCATCCATGTCGCTGCAAATTGCATGTGTTTATCTTCTTTGAATGCTGAATAGTATTCCATTGTGTATATGTACCACATCTTCTTGATCCATCATCTATTTTTGGACATCTGGGTTGCTTCCATACTTTTGCTATTGTGAACAGTGCCACAATGAACATACAGGTGCATGTATCCTTTTGGATTAGTGTTTTTGTGTCCTTTGGGTAGATTCCCAAAAGTGGTATTGCTGGGTCATATGGAAGCTCCAGGTTTAGCAGTTTGAGGAATCGCCATACAGCTTTCCATAGTGTTTGGACCAGTTCGCATTCCCACCAGCAGTGTAGAAGAGTTCCTTTTTCTCCACATCCTCGCCAGCATTTGTTGTTGCCTGTTTTTTTTAATGTGTGCCATCCTCACAGGTGTGAGGTGGTATCTCATTGTGGTTTTGATTTGCATTTCCTTGATTATAAGTGTTGTTGAACATTTTTTCATGTACCTGTTGACCATTTACTTTTCTTCTTTGGAGAAGTGTCTTTTTAGCTCTTCTGCCCATTTTTTGACTGGGTTATTGGTTTTGTTTTTGTTGAGTTGTGTGAGTTCCTTGTAAATTTTTGTTATCAGTCCTTTATCGGATGAATCGTGTGCAAAGATCTTTTACCAGTTGGTAGGGTGTCTGAAGTTTTGGTTAATGTCTCTTTTGCTGTACAGAAGCTTTTTATTTTGAGTAATCCCATCTGTTTATCTTGTCCTTCACTTCCTTCGCTTTGAGGGATGTGTCTTTCAAGATTTTGCTGAGATGTATGTCGTGTAGAGTTTTGCCTATATTTTATTCTATACATTTTATGGTTTCAGGTCTTATGTCCAGGTCTTTTATCCATTTTAAGTTGGCTTTTGTGCAGGGTGTGAGGTAGTAGTCTAGTAGTGGCTGTCCAGTTTTCCCAGCACCATTTTTTGAATAGACTGTCCTTGTTCCACTGCATTTTCTTTGCTCCTTTGTCAAAGATTAATTGTTCATATATATGCAGTTTTAATTCTGGGTATTCTATTCAGTGATCTGGATTCATTCTTTTGCATGTGTCTGCCCAATTTTCCCAACATCATTTCTTGGAGAGACTTTCTTTGCTCCAGTGTGTATTCCTAACTTCTTTGTCATAGATTGTCTATATTGGTGTGGCTTTGTTTCTGGGGTCCAATTCTATTCCATTGTTCTCTGTGCCTCTTATTTTTGATGTTGTTCTAGAACCATGCTGTTTTTTTTATTTTTATAGCTTTGTGGTGTAGATTGAAATCAGGAAGTGTGACACTACTGTTCTTCCTAATTTGTTGTCAGGATTGCTTAGGCTATTTGGTGTCTTTTGTGGTTGTATATGAAATCCAGTAATCTTTGTTCTGTTTCTTTGAATGATGTCATTGAAACTTTCGTAAGGAGGGCACTGAATCTGTATATTCCTTTATTGCACGTCTGCACGTCTGGCAATAAAGGAATATACAGATTCAATGCACTCCTTAGGAAAGTTTCAATGACATCATTTCAAAGAAACAGAACAAAGATTACTGGATTTCATATGCCAGACATGCAATAAAGGAATATACAGATTCAGTGCCCTCCTTAGGAAAGTTTCAATGACATCATTCAAAGAAACAGAACAAAGATTACTGGATTTCATATGCCAGACATGCAATAAAGGAATATACAGATTCAGTGCCCTCCTTAGGAAAGTTTCAATGACATAATTCAAAGAAACAGAACAAAGATTACTGGATTTCATATGCCAGACATGCAATAAAGGAATATACAGATTCAATGCACTCCTTAGGAAAGTTTCAATGACATCATTCAAAGAAATGGAACAAAGATTACTGGATTTCATATGCAACCACAAAAGACACCAAATAGCCTAAGGAATCCTGACAACAAATTAGGAAGAACAGTAGTGTCACACTTCCTGATTTCAATCTACACCACAGAGCTATAAAAATAAAAACAGCATCCTTTGAGTAGATTCCCAAAAGTGGTATTGCTGGGTTGTATGGAAGCTCCATGTTTAGCAGTTTGAGGAATCGCCATACAGCTTTCCATAGTGGTTGGATCAGTTCACATTCCCACCAGCAGTGTAGAAGAGTTCCTTTTTCTCCACATCCTTTCCAGCATTTTTTGCTGCCTGTATTTTTAATGTGTGCCATCCTCATAGGTGTGAGGTGGTATCTCATTGTGGTTTTGATTTGCATTTCCTTGATTATAAGTGATGTTGAGCATTTTTCATGTACCTGTTGGCCATTTTCTTCTTTGGAGAAGTGTCTTTTTAGCTCTTCTGCTCATTTTTTGACTGGGTCATTGGCTTTGTTTTCGTTGAATTGTGTGAATTCCTTGTAAATTTTTGTTATCAGTCCTTTATCGGATACATGCACCCATATGTTCATTGCGGCACTGTTCACAATAGCAAAGGTATGGAAGCAACCCAGATGTCCAAAAATAAATGATTGGATCAAGAAGATGTGTTACATATACACAATGGAATACTATTCGGCATTCAAAGAAGATAAACACATGCAATTTGCAGCGACATGGATGGAATTAGAGGGGATCATACTCAGTGAAATAAGCCAGAAAGAAAGAGAAAAATATCAAATGGTTTCACTTATAACAGGACTATAAGGAAACCAGATAGGAGAGAGACACTCAGCGGGGGGGGGGGGGGGTAGGGAGAAGAGGCTACAGGCACAAAATGGAGTAGAAAAGAACACAAGGGACCACGGAGATGGATCACGGGTGAATTGGTGGTGGGCTACTCAAGGGGAATACAAAATGTAAAAGACATAAATAACAATAAAAATATATATTACAAAAAAATAAATAAATAAAAACAGCATGGTTCTAGAACAACAACAACAAAAGCAGGCACAGAGAACAATGGAATAGAATTGGACCCCAGAAATAAAGCCACACCAATATAGACAATCTATGACAAAGAAGTTAGGAGTACACACTGGAGAAAAGAAAGTCTCTCCAAGAAATGATGTTGGGAAAATTGGGCAGACACATGCAAAAGAATGAATCCAGATCACTTTCTCACACCATGTACAAAAATTAACTCAAAATGCATAAATTATTTGGGTGTAAGACCTAAAGCCATAAAAATACACGGAAAAATATAGGCAAGACTTTATGATAGAGGTTTCAAAGATATATTTTTGGATTTATCTCCAGGAGCAAGGAAAATAAAAGAAATAAGTAATCAGGGATACATCGAACTAAAACACTGCACAGCAAAAGAAATATAAATAAAACAAAAAAGACACTCCATGTAAAGGGGGAAAATATTTGCACACCATACATTTGACAAGGAGCTGATATCATAGATATACAAAGAACTCATAGAACCCAACAAAAAGAAAACAAATAACCCAATAGAAAACAACCACTTCTCCAAGAAAGACATACAGATGGCCAACAGACATAGGAAAAAATCTTCGTCATTACTTATTGCTAGTGAAATGCAAAACCTCAATGAGATAATATCTTACACCCATGATAATGGCCCATATCAAAAAGACCAGAAACAAGTGTTAACAAGAATGTGGAGAATAAGGAACCCTCTCATACTGTTTTTAGGAATGTAGATTGGTCCAACTACAAATCTTTTGTAGGTTTCCTAAAAGATTAATAATGGATGTGCCACATGATCATCAATTCCATTCCTAGGTATCTACCCAAAGATGCAAAAACACTAACTTGAACTTGAACTTGAACACTTCATCTTAGTTCAACACTAACTTGACTTGTCTCTCATGTTCTTTGCAGTGCTATTTACAATAGCCAAGATATGGAAACAACCTAAATTTTCAAAAACAGATGAGTGGCTCAAGAACATCTAGCATATTCACACAATGGGAATACTACTCAGCAATCAAAAAAGTTAAACTCTTGCCATTTGAGGCAACATGACTGAGACAAGAAGGGATTATGCTAAGCAAATTGAATCAGAAGGAGAAAGACAAATACCAGGTGGTGTCAGTTTTATTTGAAATAGAAAGAAACCAAACAAAGGGTCAGCTAAAATCAAACTAAAAATCTAACCCTTGAAAGTTGACTATTGATAGGAGGCAATCAGATGGGAGGGAGGGGCAAGAACAAAGTTAGGAGGGAGTACAATGGACTATGGTGATGGACTATGGGTGCTCTGGTTGTGGGGTGGTGCACTATGGCACCAGCACCTGAAGGAGAGGATCCTACACTTCTAAAATATAAACCAATGTTTACATAATAAAAAAAAATAATAAAAAAAAACCTACGCCAAAAATAAACCCTAAAATCTATTTGCAGAACTGAGGCTACCAGAGGGGAGGGGAATCCATGGGAGGGGGAGCGAGGAATTTAATGGACTAGAGGATTATTGGTAAATTCATGGTGGACATGGTATAGTAACAGTAACATATCTGAAGAGTTATGCACCTAAACCCCTGAACTGTACACAGTGCTGTAAACGAATGTTACCTCAGTTAATTAAAAAGTTTAAAAAACCAAAATAAAATATAAAGACATTGAACAGAGAAATGCATTAAAACCACAAGATCATTGTGTTTATGTTCACCCAAACAAATTGGAAAAGAACAATGAATTGATAGAAAGCAATGTGAATACAATGGTACAATGTGGTGAGAAAGATTATTGTTAGAGGGAATATAACTATTGTTACCATACCCCTGAAGGGTAATTTTGGCACAAATAATGCTCATATCTCTGATACATCAATTGTGAAAAAAATCATATGGCCTACTACTATTCCTGCAAAAAAAAGTACATAAATTATCATTTGATCTTGACTTTTTTTCCAGTCTTGATATAAGCAGCTGTCCATATGTAAAGAATTGTTTCTAAGCTGTCCTTTTGTGTTTTAGATAAGAGAAGTCTTGCTAGTTGATCCTTTTCTCCCCCTTCTCCCCATTCATCCTAACTCCCCCTCTTTCCCTCTTGGCCTCCTTCCTTTCCATCCCTCCTGCCTTCCTATCTTCTTTCTTTCCCTCCCTTATGGATTTGTCTGCTTTTGTACAATAAGCATGATTTTAAGACTGTTAACAAACCTTAGAGAGAATGTATCTGTCAATGATAACTCAGGGGTCAGCACGATCCTTCATATCTCATTTAAATTAGAACAACTGATTTTTTTATTTTGAGACTGTCTTCCACCCGGTTATTTGTGGGAGGGTCCTACCGAAGATGGGAAGCAGGTTAGTCTCACCTCCTGATCTTTCAGAGTAAAGAATGGGGAAAGGCAGAAGAAGCTGCTTTTTTTTTTTTACTACCTACTTCTCATTTACAAGTTTTCAACATATAATGTGAGTAGAATTTCTTCTAGAGCATTTTAGAATGTTGACTGCTTTGTATTTTTCTCTTTTTTCACTAAAATCAGTTCAAAATCTTTTTAGATAATTTGTTTTCTTTAAAAATAGCCTTTTAATTTTATCCAGATTGTCCTGCCTTATATAATTTCCAATCTTTTAATTTAAATGGAAATTACTTGTTTTCTGTAAGCTTTTTTTCAGTCAATGTCCTCCTGTTCAAAAGCAAAGAATGAGTTTTAGGAAGGGTTTCTTTTGAGGAAGTGTTGACCTCTAGTGGATTAACAGTTACAACACACATTTTGAGCAGCTAAATGACATTCTGGGAAGAATGTATTTGGGAAAAGCAATAGACAGATTGCTAATGCAGAAGAAAATAAAGAAAAACACAAATCATTTTGGCAAAGCTCATAAATGCCATTGGATGAAATCACATAATTAATGGATTTGACTACATAATAAATTTAAAACTTAGAAATGTACAAATGACCATAAACAACTAATTTTTTAAATGGAGAAAAAGCTTCATTAACATTACATACAAAAGCAACAAAACATACAAGAGACTTAAAAAGATACAGGAAAAAAATTAGGAAACAACTTTTTCATAAAGATGGCATAGAAAGCAAAAAAAAAAAAAAAAAAAAAAAAAAAAAAAAAAAAAAAAAAAAAAAAAAAAAAAAAAAAAAAAAAAAAAAAAAAAAAAAAAAAAAAAAAAAAAAGCAGCCCCTATCCCTGCAAAAGCAAAAGGTTTGAAGCCCAAGAAAGTAGCCACAGATAAAAAACAAAAAGGAGATCCACATATTGTCACCCACCTTATGATAATCTAAACTGATTCCAATTGCCTAATTCTAATTATAGAATTTCTCACCATAAAAACAAATAGGAAATACAATGGAAGTACAAAAAATGTGTGAAGGCTATGGTTAGGCAGTAATTATCTCTGAATAGCAGTACTAGAGATTTTTGTTTTCCTCTCTACACATTTATATATTTTCTTAAAGTTGTTACAAAAATATTTCTATTGCAGCTGTAAAATACACATTAATTTAGGAGGCACAAGAGGATATCTTCACTTGTTATGAGTAGATAATCTGCGGAAGTACATATTTGGTCAAAGCAGAAATATTACCAGAGCATGACAATATAATTGCCAAGAATGATTTCAGAATTGCTGTTTTTTAGGGCACAGAACTTTACAAAATACACAGTGAAAAATTAAAAATAAAAAGATGAGTAAGTCTTGTGCTCCAGTAAGAGTTCTACTGCATATCCAGATCATTTATAGGAGCTGTGATTTGCAGAGCAATAGATGGTCTGTTTTCCATTCTTATTAAATATCAAAAAGTCAATCTTGGAATTTTTTTAAAGATTTATTTATTTATGCATACAAACTGGGTACAGGCCAGAGGCGTGAGGGGGCGAGAGGGCCCACCAGAGACAGAGCAGGGAGCAGAACAGGCAGATTGACAGAAATACACTGCTGAGGGGAGCAGCGGGCGAGGCAGGAGAGGTCCACCCTGTTGTTGAGTCACTGCTGTGGACAGCTCCACAGCGCAGATCTTAGCCACTGCACCACCAGGGAGGCCCAATCTTGGGATTTTTAATGAATAGAGCCAATGCCCTTTTCAAACATGTTTCCACTCAAGAGGCATTTCTAGGTAGTTCTGATAATTTCTAGGAAAACTATATAGCAGCGCAATACATTACACTTAGACCTTTACATCCAATTTCAGAAAAAGCAATTATGTCATGTGAAGACCTATGAAGATAGGTTTGTAAAGATAAAACGGAATGGAGATTACAGACAACAGATGATGACTCAGAACTGTTATATCTGAGTTATGCAAGTCCAGAAATTATTTTGCCAAAAATATTTGAGGATTCTGCATATCCCTACAGGAATTTTGACGCAGAAATAATAAATGTTTACCTAATGGAAACAAACTCACAGAGGAATGTGCTGGGTTCAGTGTGACTGAGACATGTCTTAGGCCAAGCCAGAAATACTTCAACTTAAGAAACCAGGTGTAAGTGGTATGTATGTAAAAGCAATACAACTCTTAATTACCTCTGCGAGTCAACAAACTCAAAATTTAATTCTGGAAAAGTAATCAAAATTATTAGCAGTGGTGGTGGCTGAGAGCCCTGCCAAGAAGGACACTGGACAGCATGAAGGTACAATTAGGTGGTGAGCACCTTAGAGGTAGAAAGCATTGATTCCAGAATGGAGGGAAAGGGAGGACACTGATGTAGGAGCAAGTCAGCTATCCTTCCTTATCTGTGTCAAAACATGATCATTAAATTCAGACTAGAAATGAATATAAATATATTACAGACTAAGACCCAAGGGTTTATGGAATCCTACCTATTTTATAAAATCATTACCTCTTTTATTTTTGAAATTAGTGAAGCAGAGCAATAAAAACCTATGTCATAATCTTTTTTTTTTAAGCTAAATTAAGTAAATGTTTGGAAAACAGTGTCTATTATTATGGTGCAATGGTTTATAATGGAAAAGCCAAAAATAACAGAATAAACTTGTTCAAAATTCATAGGAAAATTCTGTGCAAACTTCAGAGCTATGATTCTCCTGTTTCCAAATCATATGAAAATAAGCAAGTGGTAATATTTCAAGTGTAATGACTGACCCTGGTAATACACTCAGAAGCTGTAAAATAAACCTAACTCCCAACAACATTTAGCTTCCTCAGATATGACCCACTTCACTCTTTCAATCACACATCCTGTAAATATGTAAAAAATACAGTCCATATACTAGGCTTTTTGCAGTGTTACATGATATCATTACTTCCAAGTGATCTGATAATAAAATTTGTTTCAAATGTAAGAAGGATTTTTTGAGTGTGAAATGAACCCAACCCTCATTCCATAGTGGCACTCCCTTCCTGCCAAGGCAGACTTAATTATTTCATAATACTATGTCCCTATTTCTGTTGTAGCATCCTTTTATTGCATAATAGGCTATTTGTTGTTTTGGTCTATCTTACCATTGCTTTCTAAGCACCTAAAGTACAAGGGGAAAAAATATACATATACCCTTCCATTCATAGGCCTTAGGAGAATGTCTTATTAATGTAGGGACTCTAGTGTCCCAGCAATGCTGAAGCACCTCCAGCATTGTTACACCCAGCCCCACTGGATGTAGTGTGTCTCTGGCCCCACTGAGGCCATCTCATGCTGTGGCTCCCCAGAGCCCACAGGTCCACAAACCTGTCCTGATCTCACTGCAGGTCAGGTTTGGGCAGACACTGGGGGTTTCCATTTTTAATCTGCCACCACACCACAATTGTTAATGCACCAATCAGGTTTGAGCTCAATTAACTAATCAGATTTGAGCTCTCCAACTCCATTCAAGTTTTTTAGTTCATCAGGTGAATTGAAAATGGAGCAAGCTTAACCAGTACCAATCAAATAGTTAGGATTGAAAAATGGCCCAGTCAGGCTTATAGGGTGGTATTCCTGAAAATGATACAAAACTGAGAAGGACTATCAGTAGTTGGGCTCTGAAGAGGATTCATTAGAAAACTTCAAAGTAAGATTCAGCAGACCTTTCTCAGACTTCATAGACCTTCATAGACTCCAAGATTTTCTAAGACCTTCAGACCTCCATAGATCTTCCCAAAGACTGGGTCACTGCACACGCCTCTAACCAACCCTGCCTCTGCAATCACCTGCAAAGAGCACTGTCAGCCTAGACCCAATGTCTCACAGAGCTGTTTGCTATTGGCTTATGCCTAGACCCAATGTCTCACAAATAGCTGAAATACTGGTGTCTTTGACACTGCCTCCTGGTGAATGGGTCTGGCCAGCACTACTAACCAGTGCAGACTAGCATTTCTGATTAGTAGCCAGCACTCTGTCTGGCCACCTTTGAGAGCTATTCACCACATCTGATCATCTGGCACCATCTCCTGGTGCTGTTGCCATCATTGCTGGTCAGTCAGTTATCCAGTGCTAGCCAGACTGGTTTTCCAACTATTGCTGTTGGTTGGTATAGTGCCACCTCAGCAACCCCACTGGTTATCACCTCCAGCTGCCACCGTGAATGGATCCTGGCCCACTGCTTATCAGTGAGCCACCAGCGCCAGGCCCTCACTGAAAGTATAGGCCAGGCCCTCACTGAAAGTATAGTACCATCTTACATGAGTGGCTTTTGTTTTGGACTACTGCACACTGCAGACACTATCTACGTTGAGACACTGGCCACTTTAGGCCTTAGAAACTCTCCTTTTCCCCAATCTCCCATTTGTTAAAAAAAATCCTATTGTTAGTGCACTCTAAGCCTGAGTGGTCTTACAAGCATTTGTCAACACAAGTAAATAATGACCTGCCCCCCTCCCTGTCACTGTTTTACTGTGAATGCCTGAGCTGCTAACATTGTTCACATGTATAGTAAGCCTGTGAACACTCTATTTCAAAGGTTTGCTACTTAATAGTAAGATATACCATTATTTAAATACCATTAGGAAATGCAAGTTCAAGTTATATGTTGATTTCAAAAATGTGAAAATGAGAGAAAAATGTGCATTTTAGAATTAATGAAGTATCACATAAAAGCAACATGGAGGAAAAAGAAATGAAGAGATAGATCAGATTGAATGATATCATTTGATACTTTACACCTGCCAATGCCAATATCCTTAAGTTACTCCTGAACTTTTCAAGTATAAGAAAAAGTAGCACATACCAAATGACTTAGACTTATTTTGACTTATGTAATTTATTTTCACATGGTTTTGGAGGGTAAAAATTCAGAATCAGGGCATTAGCAGGTTGGTTCCTTAAGAGGACTATGGGGGAAGGATCTAGTCAAGCCTCTCTTCTTAGCTTGTAGAGGTCTGTATTATTCTATGTCAGGAGCCATCGGACAAGATGGCCCCTAGCGGTGAGTTACGGCCCTAATTGCCTGAGTTGCCCATATAAGGTTAGGTTTCAATGAGGACTGCCTTAGATTTCTGTTTCCCCGTTCCATGTGCATTTTTCCCAAACTGAGGTCAGCAGGACAGTCCCATTGTTTCCCGTGCCGCGCTCTCATTGAATCCCCGACCTCGAACCACCCTGCGTCACCTAATGTAACCTCCCTGTGACTTTGATCCTATATATGCTCTTTCCCCGGAACAATAAAGGAGACTTGATCAGATCTCCTGTCTTGTCTCCACTTTCTCGCGTACCCCTGTCCCTTGGTCCCTGCTTCCTCCTCAGGTGCAACGTTGTGGGGCCTGAGTACGGGAAGACTTCCAGAGGACAAAAAGACAACTCGAAAAAGTGGCTAGCCTTTCCCCATACTTGTCGCCACGAGAGCCTGTTGCGCCGACAGTAAGGTAAGATTTTTAAGGTCTTTTTGTGACAATGGGACAGGAAATTAGTCAGCATGAACTTTATGTTACTCAGTTAAAAGAAGCCCTCAGGACGCGAGGAGTTAGGATTAAGACAAAAGATTTATTTTCCTTTTTCGATTTTATAAAACAGACTTGCCCTTAGTTCCCTCTTGAGGGAACTATAAATCATAAAAGATGGCTAAGAGTTGGTGATGTCTTAAATGATTACTATCGGGTTTTTGGCCCCCAAAAAGTGCCAGTTACCATATTCTCTTATTGGAACCTCATTTCTGACTTACTTGCAAGAGAAGGGGACAGTCCAGACCTAAGACAAACCATAGGCCAGGCAGAACAAATCCTAAAGAGTTCTAGGCCCCCCTCTCCTACCACCCCCCAACTCCCTGGGCCCTCTGAACACTGCACTAAAACTATACCTGACCACTCCTCCGACCCCGAAATCAAACATCCCCCGGGTCGTTCTGACAACTTAATCTCATTTCACAGCGACTATGATGAAAATCATACTACTCCCCCGCCACCCCAAAAAATCTAAATCGCCCCCAACCCCCCAAAAAGACCAGCCAAATACCATTATTAATCCACCCAAAAACTATTCCTAAAACAAAGACCCTGCCCACAAAGACTCCACAGACCCTTCATCAATTAATAGAAAACCTAAAATCTACCCTCCCCTCGTCTTCTCCTCCGAAGATGAGGAGGAAAAACTGTCTCAAAAATCCCCTTATTATAAAAATAATCTTAAATGTGCCTCTGACAGAAAATATCTTTACCTGGCCCAAAAGCCCAACCCCGATCCCTCGGAGGTAGATTGGGATGCCCTTGCACAAGAAGCTTCCCATTACAACCCTCCCGCATATAATACCGCCGCTCCAGCCTCTGCCCCCTCCCTGCCTCCCACAGAGCCTAATCTAGATATAAAAATACAAATTAAACACCTAGAAGAAAGGATTCAGTTACAGGCTCATATAACGCCCTCACCCTTCAACTTGAACGATCTAAAATTACTCCCAAAGACCCTCCAAGCATGTACCCCCCACAAATTACCAAGCCGCTACCAACCGCCGCTTCTTCTGTGGCCATTTTGGGTCCCTCAGCGGCGGCCATTTTGAGTCCCTCTCAGGCCACGCACATTTTCCCTGTTATAGAGGCCCCCAATGCCCAAGGGCAGCCTCAACGCTATCACCAACCTCATAATTTCCAAAATCTTAAGAACTAAAAAATGCAGTCACTCAATATGGTGCTTGTGCCCCTTTTACCCTCACCATTTTAGATTCCATTGCTGAAAATTGGCTTACACCCCAAGACTGGCTGATGCTAATTAAAGCCGCCCTTGAAGGCGGCGATCATCTCCTTTGGCGTACTGAATATCATGATATATGCAGAGAGTTGGCAGCTGCCAATATCAGGGCGGGAACCCCTTGGACCTTTGAAATGCACTTATGCAGACCCCAACGCCCAACTCTGTAGCGATCCCAGGTTGTTTGCCCAAATCTCCTCTGCCGCCACTAGGGCATGGAGAAAGCTTCCTGCAAAAAACAATACGGGCTTCCCTCTTATAAAAATCAAACAGGGAGCCCACGAGCAGTTCTCTGACTTCATAGATAGGCTCCAGACTTCTGCTGAACGCTCTCTAGGAGCCACAACTGCCACTTCTGAACTAGTCCGACAATTGGCTTTTGAAAACGCAAATCCAGCATGCCAGGCTGCCATTCGGCCCATTAAACGAAAGGCCACCGACATCTCTGAATATATCCGCGCCTGCTCAGATATTGACCCCTCTTACCAACAGGGCTTGGCCATGGCAGCGGCTTTTAGCGGCCAGCCCGTTACTGAATTTTTAAAATCTAAAACAGAACAAAATAAAGGCTGCTTTAAATGCGGTAAAGTTGGCCATTTCTCAAAACATTGCCCTCAAATAAAACAACCTGCCCCTCTCTCTTCACAAAAAGCTCCTAGCCTCTGTCCTCGTTGCAAAAGAGGAAACCATTGGGCTCCTATGAATGTTG
>PVIJ01008151.1:0-76558 GCA_004024925.1 Scalopus aquaticus
GTGTGTGTGTGTGTGTGTGTGTGTGTGTGTGTGTGTGTGTGTGTGAGAGAGAGAGAGAGAGAATGGATTTCAAATAACAGATTCCCAAACTCTAAAGATTACTCATCTTCTCATGGGCAAACACAAGCCAAACTGGCTTGACACAAAGTATGGCAACTGAGAGTAGAAAGCCTGCCATAAGTCTAAGGCACCTTCTGGCAGGGAACCACAAGAAAGGGATTAGGCAGGTCCCTGAGCGATGGGCAGAAGCAAAGACCTGGAACATGATATATAATGGAACATGATAATGGCTGCCATTGTCTTTGCCAAAATGCTAAAGCCTTCAAGGCCAAGAAGTAGGAGCAGTCTCCCCATATACCTCACACCCACACATGCTTCTCCAAGTGTCTCTTTCCTCCATCCCACCTGCAATATATATTTACTTTGCTTCTTCCCTCTTCCCAGTTGCTCCCACTCAGGAGGCCTGATTTAGGGCCTGCTGGAAGTTGCAATAAAAGACAGCTGCACATAAGGGGGGAGGAAAAATGACTCCAATTCTTGGGGCCAGTGCATTGTGTAACACTTGAAATCTACTGCAAAATACACAGGCAGTTGGCTAGCACTGTAAATATACTTTAATACAACATAGCATAGCATATCTAATACAACATAGCATATCTACTGTTAACCCTATTTTAGAGAAATGAAAACCAGGTTAAAGAAACAACAAAACACCTGATGTCAGTTAATTAAAAAGTATTTGTCAGGACACAAATACTTCTCTGAGTTCTTCTCTGAGATCTTCTAGACTGATAATCATACAAGCAGTTTGATCAGACAGGCTGATAAAACAAAAAGCCAAAGAGAAGCTCAATAAGAATAGGTATAGCTGGACCTACGAGGTGGCACAACGGGTTGAGTTGCAACCTATGAATCTAGCCGCAGCCACTCTAGCAAGAGTTCGATCCCTGGCCAGGGAGCTTCACATGTGGCACAGCAGACCTCTCCTGCCGGCCCACTGCTCCCCTCAGCAGTGTATTTTGGTCAAGCCTCCTGTTCTGCTCCCTACTCTTTCTCTGGTGAGTCCTCTCACCACCCCACACCTGTAGCCTGCACCCCAGTTCTTGTATGCATAAATGCATGGATCTTAAAAAAAAGAAAATAATAGGTGTAGCCTTTTTCTCCACTATACCTATTCTTATTGAACTTCTCAGAAAAATGAAAGCTCCTACACTGTTGCTGGGAAAGAAAACTGGTCCAACCTCTATGGAAAACTGTATGACAGTTTCTCAAGCAACAAAAAAATGGAGCTTCCATACAACCCAGCAATTCCACTCCTAGGAATATACCCAAAGGACACAAAAAACATTAATCCAAAAGGTCATATACATACCTATGTTTATTGCAGCACTATTTACAATAGCTAAAACATGGAAACAACCCAAATGCCCCCAAATTTATGACTGGATCAAGAAGATGTGGTACATGTATACAATGGGGTACTATTCAGCACACAATTCTTAGCAACATGGATGGAGCTAGAAGGGATCTTGCTCAGCGAAATAAGCCAGAAGGACAAAGAAAAAAATCGAACGGTATTACTTATAGGAGGAATATAAGAGAGCCAAATGAGAAATCAGAAGGAGAAAATAGCATGCAAAATATAAACAAAAGCAAAAACCAGCAGGCGACCACAAATAAGGGACATTTTACAGGGAAGGGGGAGGAAGAGAGACCAAAATAGGGGACAAAAAAGCACAAGGGACTATGGTGAAGGTTCATGGGTGAATTGGTGGTGGGAAACCTATGGGAGATACACAGTAATGTAAAGGATAGAAATTACATTTTTTAAAAAGGGAAAAAAAATAAAGCACTAGGAACAATAACAACAAAAAATGAATAGGTATAGCCCCTATGCACATTGGAAAAACGAATCATGATTGAGAAACTCACACAAATGGCTTTAAATGCCATTTTAAGTACCTTCGCTAAGACAAGAGAGGTTAGGGGGAGAGAGGGGAAGATCAGTTAGAGAGTTTATCTGGAAAGTCACATGAGACAAAAGGTTTGCAGATTCAAGGTCTGCCTTGTCACATGAAAAGAGATGAAGACATCGTGTTTTCCTAGGAGAGACCCTGATAGAAGTTTATACCTAAATATCAAGAGCAACTTCCACCCAGCCTTCAGAGTCACGTCCATGAAATAAACGTTTTCTCAAGAAAATATGGTGAGATGGAAGATGAGGTAAGTGGTTAAAGAAAAGAGTTAATTAGCATTAAATAGCTTAAACTAATCTTGGTAAACATAATTGGTTACAGATTTTGTTCTCTGAGGACAAAGTTCATAATCATCAGTTTTTATGATTCTCAATTGTTTGCTAGATAGTGTTTTTAAACATTTAATTTTGGCTCAATGCAAAGAAAGGTCTTTCTTCGGTCCAGTTCAAAGGTCCTTGATCTAGTTCAAATGATACAGATAATATAGTTTCTCTGTAATAGCCAACAGATTCCATTTTAAAAAATGGTTCCACAATTGTCAGATTAAAAAAAAAAAGTGAATCTTATTCCAGTGAATAATTTAACAATGAGATGAGTACCATTATTTACCCCATTACAGAACTGGGCTGATTAGTACTGGGATTAAGTCCTAAATGGAAAAACATCAAAGCTGCACTCTCAACCAATGCACTCTATAAAAATGAAAGTATATATTGGCTTCAAGGATCCCCTTCCAGCACTATAAATATTCTTTAGTTTATGTGAGTATAAGAGTAACACAAAGTTGGCTACCTAAACACTTGGAAACTATTTTAGCTCACCGATTTCTTCATAAATACAAATTCTTTTTTCAGGCTTGTCAGGGTTAAAACCTTTAATTTCTGAAAACAATTTTCATATGATATTTCTTGTTTTTCTTTCAATCTGATTCTCAGATTCTTCTAAGGGATATCTTTAGTTTTCTTGAGCAAGTAATTTCTAGTAGAGGTCTCTTTCCTTAGTTCACATTAATAAGACTTGTAGATTTTAGGTCCTTTGGTATATTTTGATTGGACCATTGTTTATTGATATCTGGTAATATTTACAAGATTGAGAGAGAAATACACAGAGACACACAAACACACACACATATACAAACAAACACACTACTGATAAATGAATCAATTCAAAATTTCAGATGTCAAAGTCTGTCTCCTGTTAACAGTTTCCACCATATTCTTGATGTTAGGGAATGGGGGAGAAGGCAGGGTGTCACTCTATTTTTCTTTCATTTTCACTTTTATTCAGTTAATTCATAATGTAAGTGAAACCTCTATTTCAAAAAGAAAGGAAAGGGGTAGCCTATTCACTCTTTCTAGGTGTATGCAAACCACTTGAAACCAATTAGGTGTCAACAGAATTGTTAATTATCCTGGGGTCACCTCCTTTTGTGAAGCCTTTCCGAGTAAAAGGGAGGTGTGGTTTAGCGCACAGCAGGCTCAAACAGCCCTCTAATTGACAAATTTCATACTCAGCAGTTGGGTTGGCTAGAGAGGTTAAATCACATTTATTCTCCTCTAGGAAAGAAAAATGGGTGGACCATTATGCTTATCATTCATTCATTTATGAAATAGATATCTACTGATTCCCTGGTTTGAGCTCCAGGGCCTGGCAATCCCTCATAAATAACAGAGGAGTCATTGTCTAATGAGCTTACATTTTCTCTTTAGAGAAAATACCACCATTTGCCAATCTTCAAATGTTTAATTAAGAGGAACTAATCATAGAATAAGTCAGAATGTTACAGGGAAACCCCAATGTGAAATGGACCCTTTTAAAATCTAGGCATCTCTATGCCTAATTTGGACACCAGGAAGGAAATGCTAAGGAATCAAGAAACTTCTCATATGTCCAGCCCCACACAAACAATGACACTGACTTTTTTCATCTGCATCTCCAATTCCAAGATCACTTTGTAGGAGCTACCAGCCCCAGGGTCCAATACCACTACCCCAAAATAAAATGTCATTACACTGGTGTTTACACTTTGTTATAGAATCAGTTGAGAATTATTGGGTATGGCGTGTGATAACATTAATGGTTTTAATATATGTAAAAACTGTCTTTAATCAGAAGACAAAATCCTTGGGTTCTGATTCTTGATCTTATATTTAATTGCTACCAAATAATAGCAATTTTACTTTTCTAAATTTCATTTCTGTTACTGATAAAATATGGCCTATTATCCATTTAACTGTGTAAGAATTTGACTATATAAGAAATCAACTTGAAAATTAAACAATTCTACACAAACAGAGCACTGACAATCACTATACTTTCATTCTATAAATTGGAAATTTACAGTGGAGGCCATATAGGCTGCAGGAGAAACTGTTACCGTGACCTAAAGGAATGAAAATTATCTGGGTTTAGGAACACTTCAGAAATATATATATTTTTTTTTATCAGAGAAACCTATCTATGCCAGGGCAAATATCTAGAACTTCTGATTTTGTCATGAGAAGTCCCCTTCTCCTTGGCATGTGAGACCCCTCCTCTCTCCTGATGCTCCAGGCTCTGTGCCTATCATCAGCTAGGGGGGTGGTCCCCAGGAAAAGGGGAGGTTCCAGGTTCCCTGACCCACCCAAGGGAGGGTGGAGCTGCACTTGCTTCTTGGTCCTGAACTGGTTGAATGGGGGGGGATGGGGGCGAGACCTGTGGATGGACTCGTGGGGCGGCTAACAATGGCAGCTTTTATCTTGGTTTTGCTTTTTTCCTCCCAGAACTGTCTGTTTCTGACCCTTTTCTCTGGGTCCCTGCTGGAAGGTGCTTTAGACTTGTGGCAGGCTTTTGGGCCTTGCTTTGGGTCAATCCCATTTGGGTGGACTTTTACCCACGAGGGGATGGGTAACTTTGGGTGCTTGATCTAAATACCATATTCTCTGTCTTTTCTGTATTGCACACAAATTGTATTAAAGTTGCTTTCCATTAAAGGTCTTACATGTTTTGTCTTGATGCGGCAGATAGCAGAACCTATTTAGAGCGGGCAGGTTTGGGTGTTCTGTGGTGCCCCTCTCCTTGCCCTGTAACAATTTCTCTAGAATGTATAACAGTGTAAATTCTCCAAACATCTTAAATTAAATTAAATTTGTACTTTCTCTTTTACTGATCTTTCTGATATTAATTGGCTTGCTTGACCAGTCTGAGTAGTATCCAGAGGAGCAGAAATTTTTCCCTCATCTCAACACTACCAAGGTATTACTTGCCCTTTCCACTCTTATTCTTTCATGAGTGTTTAGTGGATTTTTCTAGAAACTATGTGATATATATCCATATGTATCACAACATATCTATATATATCTATATATAGGTATGTATCTATAGATATGATAGATATGATATGATAATCCAGAATAGTGTCTTTTATTAAGTCCGCTATGAAGTTAAATATTTGTCAGATAGTAAAACTTTCCAAAAATTAAAAAAAGTCATCCTTTTCAGGAATTATTGTTTTATCTCAAAAATTACTGAAAATTTAAAAAATGCGTTATTTACATTAATATAGTGAATTTATTATTGTTACTTTTAAATGAAACAAATCATTTTTTTAATTTCTCAATTTAAATTTCAAATTATTAATCAATAGGACCTCTATATACACAAGATTTCTGGGGTCTTCAATATGTTTGCAAGTGCAAAAGGGCCATGAGACGAAGTTGAAAACTGCCTCATAGAAATAATATATGGGAAGGAACTTGGTAACTGTGAAGCATCACATATATAAAAATGATTAATCAATGCATTAGATTTAAGTAGACATTAGTGAGTTGGCCTGTGTAATTTACTAGTTCATCCCTACTTTGTGTTCTAAACAACCTAATTCAGTACAAAAGTCTGTAATACAACCTGTCCTTCCAGAGAGGTCTGCTGACATATTTATGTGCATTTAAAAACTAACAGCACATTAAATAATGACAGAAGAGTATAAATGATATTAATGTCTCCACAACTAACCCAATACCACTGCATATTTTACGTTGTGAAAAGTACCAGTATTCCAATGCTTTCTCTTTAGGGAAACTGCTGTATCAGTGGCAAGCAAATTCATCAGGCATTTATGTAAATAAGTTAACAGATGGAAGAACGTGGACGCTTTCCCCTCTTGCTCTGCAAACTTGGGAACTTGTAGTCAGCAGAGTGGGGACTCATGCCTGAGGCTTGGATCTTAAAACATAAAAGCAAAAGTAGAAAAAGAAAACTCATATCCCTGGTGCAGGGCAGCCCTGCCTCAGTGAGCCTGGATGTATCGGTCACGATGTCCAGTGACAGAGGTTTGAGTGTTCAAGACCATAACTGGTTCTTTCTAATCAGCCTCACCTCACTGTTAATCTCCAAATTTTGAGTCTGATTTTCTAGCTTTCTCAAAGAGGCTAGAAATTCTCTTCTATCTTAAATGGACTTCTCTTTTCTCCTTTTTATTGTAAAGATTTGTTTATTTATGCATACAAGCTGGGGTGTAGACCAGAGGTGTGGGGCGGTGAGAGGATTCACCAGAAACAGAGTGGGAAGCAGAACAGGTGGATCTACTGAAGTACACTGCTGAGGGGAGCAGAGGTTAAGAAAGGAGAGGTCTGCTGTGTCTTGTGGGAAGCTTCCTGGCTGGGGATCTAACTCTCCTTGGCTGGGGATCTAACTCATGCTGCAGTGGCTGCTGATAGCTTCATAGTCCTGAGACTTAGCCTTTTGTGCCACCAGGGAGACCCTTCTTTCATTCTTAAAGAGCCAAGTGTGCATGTGTGTGCGTGCGTGCGCGCGCGCGCGCGCGCGTGTGTGTGTGTGTGTGTGTGGTTTGCCAGGTGGAACTATGCAAATTCTGGCTGTCCAGTTAGAGTGATTTGAGCATTTAATTCTGGTTTCACTATGTGCAAGCTGTGCTAACTTAGGTACATTATTTTACCTCCTAAGATAGTAATAATAACTTTTTTTTAGTCTTGATTTATTGACATATATACTGGGAATGTTGTGAAGAGGCTCAGATGAGGTTATGCACATAAAAACTTGGCACAATGTCTATATGACTTGTAATGAATGTGAGATACGGTCAGAAAAAAAAAACACCCTAAGATTGATATGAGTGTACACAGAAAGCAGATCATCGCTCTTACATTGTTTTAACATTTCCTTTCCTGAACGTACATGTAGAGTTTAACAAAAACTAATAATAATAGCCAGGGTTTTCCTACTAGGTTCCTCATTTCTACTAGATTCCTTGAATCTACATCTGTTAGCATGTCATATCATCATTTGCCCTTTGCGACTAGAACTCACCCTGATATTGTTTCTCAAACCCTTACTGTGGAATTTTGGGTTGTCCAACTCTATCAGACAGGACTGTCCCAAGCATTTTTCAATGATTTTGTGACCACTGACAGTCACCCACTAAATGCCAGTATCATTCTAAACTTGACAACCAAAAATATTCTAGCGGGACAGTCCTGTCCCCAGGAGGGAATAACTACAATATTGATTGCTCCATAGTACATTAGCATAGTAAACTATTTTTAAATATTTTAAAATGATTACATACAGAAAAATGGAGCATACTTATTAAAATTGTTAATTTTCACAGGCTCAATATTAATATTTTGAGGAACCAAATACTGAAACTCATAATGATTTTAACAAATGAAAAAGGTTGACAGATAAAAAGGATTCATTATTCTATATTTCTATGGCTAAAGTTATTGAAGCAAAACATATTTGTAATATTTTGAGCAACTTTGGGAACACATACAAAATGTTTTCCTTCAAATTTGATGTGCCTCAGAATTCTGTATGGGTTTGATACAAATACAAGCACTAGATTATTCCAGAATGACCATGTTGTATTACCAGGGACTGGGCCAAGGTATGTATGTTTCTATCACAGCATATTGTTTGTAAATGTAGAAGATCTTTTTTTTTTAAGATTTATTTATGCATACAAGCTGGGGTACAGGCCAGAGGCATGGGGTGGCGAGAGGGTTCACCAGAGACAGAGTGGGGAGCAGAACAGGCAGATCAGAAATACACTGCTGAGGGGCGCAGCGGGCAAGGCAGGAGAGGTCTGCCGCACCATGTGGGACTCTCCCCGGCTGGGCGTGGAACTCGTATGGCATCGCACGCTGCCGACAGCTCCACAGTGCAGCGCTCAACCGCTGCACCACCAGGGAGGCCCCATAGAAGATCTTAAAGATAATAGATTCTGTCATTTTACTCATTTGACATAAATAATAAAAGTTTTCTTAGACACATTTATCAGCACCTACCATGTGATTAGCACTGTACAGTGTACTAGGGATTGAGTTATAAACAAGATATAGGTTTGACCTCCCCAGTTTTGCTAGTTAGTTGTGGAAAACAGATATTAAATAATTGATGTACAGTAACGTGGTAAGAGTTTCAAATACTGAAAAAAAGTACTGGGAGGGAATTGGTAAATACAAAGCAATGACAGACTATATCCTAAGAGATAAGGTGAAGTAAAATGATATGAATTAACATGACAGAGCATAGAGGAGTTTTGTTCTTCACATATAATCATGTTGTGGTAGACACAAGGGACAACTGACTTTGAGCAGTTGTAAAAGAATATATCAGTCTTGGTCAAGAAATTAGTAATATAAACACAAATACTATGCTGTTTTGACTAAAGTGATTACCTAACTGAAAAATAAAAAAAATTTGAATTCAAAAGCATCTTAATTTGAAAATATAAGCAAATACAACAATATTTATTAGGACAAATAGTGGCTTATTCTGTTAGGTAGGCAGTCCTGGATTTCCTTAAGAGTATTATTGCCTATTTGCTCAGTGAAATATAGGTCAACTCTCTCTGTTCTCTTTCCTTTTGTCCATCCTTCCTTCTGTATTTTCCTTCTTTCCTGTGTCAGCCTATATAACCACTTAATAAAGCAAAAAAAAAGCTAATGGCTCATCCAAATTAGAATGGAATTAGCAATGCAAGGGATTGAAATTTTAAAAAGTTATATAAAAATAGTTAGGTCTATATAGAGGTGCAGTTTTAACTATCTCTTGTCCTGTGAGGTACAAAAATACCTCCCTTATAACTGCCAAGCTATTGCTGCTTCAGTCTTTCCATGACTCACAAACACCACTTTTTTATGCAATTATCAATTTATCATGACAAACTATAATCTATTTTTTTTTGCCTTCCCTACTCTCAACTATTTGTGATAGCAGTTTATTAAGCAGAGAAAAACTAAATTGTGAAATTGAAACTTCTAATGTGACACCAGAGGTACACAGAATTTTATCCAGACAATATGGAATAGTAATGTATTTAAATTTCATTAAGCATGTTAATTTGAATTTGAGTGACATGATACCTAATTTCAATGACTTTAGCAAAGCAGCTTTGTATCTTTTCCCCCATGTTGTGTGTGTGTTTGTAGCTTAATTGTCCTACATATAGAGATAATCTTAATATCCCTATTTTGAAACCGTCAGACACCTGCAATAGCACAGTCATAAAGCTCTTTACATCAAGTTATTCATCTCTTAGCTTGTTTTCATTAAAGGTCCATTGGAATATTTTCACCCCACCCTATTCTCTTAGCAGTTAATTAAAATATTCTTGTGATTCAAATGTATTATATAGTCTTTATGAATTAGGGGATATCAAATATTACAGTTTGCTTAGAGCAGCTATGATTCAATAGTTTTTTCTTTAATTCCCACCATTTTATACTTGCTGCAATTTAGAAAAATTGCTGATGCATCAATTAATGCAAATTGTATAAAGGCTTCTATAATTTAGGCTTAAAATGCCAGATTTAGTCATGGAGCTTTGTATTTTCATGAGCTGTAACTTAAAATATGGGGTTCAATTTTCATTTACCTAATGTTCCCCAGTAATAAAGACATGTCTATTAGAGACATCTGTTACAATTTGGTAACCTCTAATTTTAATGGGAAATAATAGAGTTCATGTCTGTAAGATTAGAGGTTATGGACTAGGTCTTTACACTGGTTTGGCGTCCTTGATAAAATATTCTGCCAGCCAACCTAATATATTCACAAAGGACCCAAAGTCTTGGTTCTGCAGGCCAAAAAAGGGGGGGGGGAGGAAAAAAACTTTTCTATCTTGTCACTTTGCTTATTGCCTTGTCGTAAATCTGTCACCAACTGCTAGAAAATAATATTTTGTCTCTTTTTTTAAAGCACATGAAGAGACAAGAAACCAGTGAATAATTACACAGTAAAATGTACTCTGCCAAGTGACTATGAGGGAGAGAGAGAAGGAATAGGAGAAAAAGAACTGAAAGTCTCTAAAGTTTTGCATATTCCTCCAGGTGCCATGACCTCTCATTGATGTGTTGGTTTTTGAAACCTTTCCCTTGGCAGGGAGTGGGTGAGGGGTTAGGAAAAGACAAAATCTTTCTATCCTCTTTCCTCTCCTGAACTGACAACCTACAGATAGCAAAAAGAATGCATCTGAGAAAACAATTATATCTGCCAACTACAGCAATTGTAACAATGGAATCCTGGTTTTTTTCTCTATTCAAGCCAAACTTCAGCATTTTTTTTTAATCCAAGTCCTTAATGGCATTTATGACTCTCACGGGTATTTATTTTAACTGAATATCTTGCATTTACTATGCCAAGAACAATCCTGAGGAAAAAAAAGATTCCTGTCACTGTATTCAGGCTTCAACAAAAAGCAACCAAGCCAGTAAATCACTAAATGGAACTACCAACTTCCTATGACATGCATAAATAATGCCTTAACGGTCTGCTCACCGGAAAGATTAGAATGGGAGTGAATAAATACAACCTAGTAAAAGTCTGCCTACACATGCTGAGCCCATACCTCTATCAAAATCAATTTCTTCCCTTTGACATCGGAGTATTTGAAAGGTTCTAACAGAAAGCAACACATCAAATTTCTTTGCAACTTGCCTTCAGCATAAAGGAAGAAGATAGATAACCAAATTCACCATGTTATCAGTATCACTGAAAATCCAATGTTAACTTGAGACCACCTTGGTAGAGAGAAAAATAAAATGAAGGCAAGCAATGCTGATCACTGAAATTAACAAAAATGAACAACTCATGTTTCAGGCAAATATCCCTTCATGTTCAGTTGGGTGAAGTTCCATTGTCCCAACTAGATTCAGTTCTGTATTAGAATATAAGAGGGGAAGGCAACTGAGCTTTCTAAATTGAAGTTTCAATTTAAGTCACCCTCTTCAGTGACAACATTATGCAATTTTCAATATGTGTAGAAAGTTGATGAACATATATTTTTACCGTCAGTCTGCTAATAAAATTCTTTCCCTACAAATTCATTCATCAAAACCATAAAAGAGTCCCATGTCCCTGTCACTCTATGTGCTTTACATCCCTCTGGAAGGAAATACACAGTCATTCAGAGGCATTATTTTTCAGGTCACACTATGTTTTCAGTTACTATCTCTCTCTAAATATAATAAACTCAGAATTAAGTCATTAATGCTGTCATTAAATGTCTAAGTGACCAGATTTCATATTTCTAAACTTTTTGTTTTCCTGAAAAAATATTTTATTGGCTGTTGAATAACCTCCACCAAAATCACAAAGAAACTCAAATTCTAGAGAAGAAATGAGATGGATTTTTTTTTATATCATAGCTAATCAAGCACACTTCTATTGAATTTTCAAGTAAATAAATCCATCTTAAATTGTCCTTAAGCCCATCAAAATCCCTATATGTTTTGCTAAGTTTATTCTAAAATATTTCCATAATAATAATAGCAAGAACATTCATATTTTACTAATTAACATTTTTATATTGAGTATTTAGAAGATTTGACCTATATTTGGTTGGTAATAATACAGAACTTTAAAAAGTAAGAAAGCTAGGGCATCATTTTTTTCAAGCTCATGTGACTCTTTTGGTGATTTATAGATTAATCAATCATCAATGGGATTAAAGGCCATTTACACTAAACAAATTGCTTATGGCTGCAGCAAATTGTGTTTTGAGATTTAGTGATAGAGACTATAAATTGCCAGTCATGTTATTAGACATATAAATCAGAGAGTTACTGAAAATTGATTAGCTGACTCCAATTTTTCTGAACACATTGTTACTCTAGCTTATTATTTTTCTTTCCCAGGTCAGAAGAGTTCAACTCTGACTGAAGGAATGTGTATTTCTGTACCTGAAGCTAATACTCAGGGGATTATGTTTTTTGTTTCTATAAATGTTGACTGAGATTCAGAAAATCAGGTTTTTTACTTCATGTGAATATTTCAGTATTGATTTATTTTTTCTGTTCACTAATTTGAGCATAATTATTTTAGGTATTGAAACAAATACAGTTGAATAAAAATACTGCTAAGTATTTCTTTTGTTTAATGATGGAACCATGATAATAACCCCATAACAAACATAGTCTCTTTCTCCTCCTCTTGAACTTTCCTAAGATCCTAAGTATATGTCAATCTACATTCAGGAACAGAGAAATCACAAAAAAGGGTGGCAAGTGTAGGTATATCTGTGTTGCCAAATGACCTTTATAATAATCAATTTATCTGATAAAAAATAATATAACATTCACTTTAAAAAGTGTCCATGAACGATTTGCTTTTGAGATGAGTGACTGGTTTGGTAGAGTATTCTGGATGCAGACTTTCAGTTCTGAATTAGTATGCTTGTTTCCTTGACACATCTCTCTTCCTAAACACCTCATAGAAAGTTACTAGAATATCTTTACATGTGATTCTCATTTAGTTATTGCCCTGCTAGAAAATTTCAATGAATCTTCTATTTTCTTCAGCATATTTCCCAAGAATTCACTTTTCCAACAGTCTTTACAAATTTTATCATCCAGTTAGTTCCAAAAAGTTGTCATTACCTAATTAACCACTCTGCCTCACTTATTATTGTTTTTATTGTCAGGGCTTAACTTAAGGACATCCAGGGACCCCCAAAATTACACATCCTAAAGCAATCTGACCATCCATGAGCACAAAGGCAAAGCTACTCTCTGTGTGACAGATATTTAATATAATTAGTATGCATACAGAGGAAAGAAAAGAAAGGATGTTACCACTAACAGTTTCCCAATAAATTACCCAAAATTACCCATGCCCTCATGGGAGTTGATTAGTTGACAGGATGAGCCTGAAGAGGGACAGCTGAGCCCAAAAGATTGCGACAAGTCTAAGACACCTTCTGCTGGAGAAACACAAGAAAAAGGCCAGGCAAATATGGGACAAAGAAGCAAAATAAAGATGCAAATCAAGATAACAGCTGTCATCACCTCTGCCAAGCACAGTTTTCCCATGTATCTCTCACCCTTGTGTCTCCTTGCATGTCTCCTTCCCAGGAGTTCCAGGATGCGAGTTGGCCACCGAAGCAAGAAGAACACCAGTCTTCATGTGTTCAGTTATATATCAAGTATGGTTGCAATATCTGCCCTCTAGTCCTCTGCTTAGGAAGTCCAGTTTGTAGTACCCCAGGTCTCACTGTCCAAGGCAACAACATATAATTGGGGACAAGGAAAATGGCACCTGTTTATTGAGCTTTGATGCTCCTCCCCCTTTTATGGAGATACCTCTATAACATCACTACTTCTTAAAATGGTGTTTCTGAAGCTCAACCTATTGCTATCATAGCCACCAATCAGGGGCCTCCTTCAAAGACAGCAACATGCTCAAGAAATTGTTTCCCATCCCCTCAGAAAGTACTACAAATTAATCAATTCATGTCCCATATTTTGCTTCTCTTAATACATAATATCTATTGTACTCTACTTTTTAATTTTAAATTTATTCTCTTACATTAATATTCATTTTTGTACAGTATTTGATTTCTTCCCTCAGGTGTAGTTCCTGTAGTTCTCTCACCACCATAGCACCCAGGATCCATCACCATAGTCCCTTGTGCTCTTCTCTCCCCTGTTTTGACCCTTCTCCTTCCTCCTCCCGTTATATGCCTCAGACCTGCACTCTACTTTAAATAACTATAAATCACGCAGACCTTTCTATATAAACTATCTCAGGCATAAAGTAGATTTTAATAAATTGTTGTTAAGAGCTTTTCATCTCAGCATTCCAGACTGAATGTGCTTTATGCAACAGATAAGTGTCATGACCAAATAACTTGAGAGTAATCTATGATACATAATTGCCAAATGATTTAACCTTATTACAAACATACTTGCAAATTACAAATGTATTTCAAACACCTTACAAAATCTCCCATTTTCATCAATTCCATAAATTTAGACATTAGAAACAAAACAAGAAGATGATAAGCCCACAGCTGACTCATGCTGTAGGTAGTACAGATAAAGAAGTTAAGAACTGTGGGAGTTAGAGAAACCTGGGTTCAAATTTTGGCTGTTACCTATTACCTCTATTATAATGGAGAACACAAATTGTCATTTGATGCATGCAATATTTTATAGCTTAAATTTCACAAAAGATTGATGTAAAATCATAACTTGGTTCCTTAGTTCTCCAAATATATCAAGAGTTCATATTCCCAAAGGAATATACAAAGTTTGAGCAGAACTGCAGTGCAGAATGTTAGCAGTTTCTTCCATATTCACTCTGCATTTAATCATCATAAATGTCATGACTTGTGTTTACATATGCAAGCTGAAGTTTAGAACAGAAATACATATCAAATTAATTCTCTCACATATATAAATATAGAACTAACTGAACATTCAGGAAAAAAGGGAAGAAATAGTTATTTGGTTGTTTTGATGCTTAATTTTGGTGATTATAAGTACTTTAATTCTACTTCTCCTCTTTGGGTACATAGAAATGTGCAATGGGGGCATCCAACTACATGTATCCTTAAAGATTTGAAAAACAAACACTGAAATTCACATTTTTGCCTTCCTATTCCTTGATGGCAGAATGACATTTGATTAATGTGCAAGATCTTAGGATATTGGGGAAGGTAGGCGTTTTCCCCTTGCCTCTTTCTGTCCTTTTTTAGAAAACTATGCTATGAGTAATTTCCTCTGAACAAAAGGTATTTCAAGGTTCTGTTATG
The DNA here is from genome assembly GCA_004024925.1 of Scalopus aquaticus. Lineage (NCBI taxonomy): Eukaryota > Metazoa > Chordata > Mammalia > Eulipotyphla > Talpidae > Scalopus > Scalopus aquaticus. Next base: position 15,013 of record PVIJ01008151.1, read on the forward strand.
CCTGAGATGTCAAAAGACTTGGTAAATGGTCTGAGGGTTTCACAAAACCACAAACCTTTCTGCAGGTTTTCTTTCTTTCTTAAAAAAAAAAAAAATCTATATTACATTCCCCCTGGGTGCACTACTTCACATTAACTATTTTTCCAATGAAATAGAATAGCCCTTTGGTTGGAGGAAATAAAAAGATGTTATTCTTAGATATTACACCAATATTTGTTTTCATTGTATAACAATGTAATTTACTTTATAGAAGCCAGCCAAGGGAAAATCCCTTCAAAATTGTAACAACAACAAAAAAAAAATCCCTCCAAAACCATTTAATTGTGAAGATGCATTTGTGGAGAGATGCACTCAGAATAATCCCCATAATTCCAACTACAGTAAATTAGGCTATTGTCTTCAGTCAGTCAGATATTTTCTTTTTTCTCCTCTTTTGAAGTTCCTTTCACTAAGGGTTTGGTGTTTTCTGACACAGTACCATGTATCAAAGTCAGACATGGTCATTAGCATTGAGAGACCAAGAATATGAAGGAATTCTAAAACGCTTCATGAATCCAAATCTGATTTTGAACTCTGTAGGTTGCAACTGACTAGGGCTGATAAAAACTCAGAATCCAAAGTGCTACTCAAAGTCAATTCTCAGGTACAGAGGACAGTTTTCCTTAAAGGACTCTGATCAAAGGTAACTTGCTGAATACAGAAACACATTTGAGTTTCTCTAACACTCTAAGCCATTATTAATTCTAGTTGAAACCTGTGTGTGTGTGTGTGCGTGTGCGTGTGCGTGTGTGTGTGTGTGTGTGTGTGTGTGTGTGTTTGTGTTTATATTCTCTGTCCATTGGTATTGCTGGGTTTAATGTTACCTTTCTCTCTCTTTATTTTCCCACTTTGTGGACAATCTCCCACCCCATTTCCTAGTTCATATTAAGGTGGAATTTAGAAAGAGCAAATGTATAGTATCAATGCTGTAAAACAAGAAAGGAATCGGATATTTAGTTCTTGGATTATCACACTGAACTGTGGTCAGCTCATTAATCTTCTATTTTCACCCAAAGATTCCAAATCGACACACTTAGGGAATTTAGCAGTTACAGAAATGATTAATAGGTTTCTCTGGTGTTAACCTAATTGCTATGACACTAAAGACAAGAACATTACAAAAGATAAAGCATTGAGACCAGAATTATCTCCCTTCCAGGTAGCAATCAGCTGTTTAAGGCAATTCTTGAATGTTTTTGAACAACAAATTACTGTGGTTAAATATGGCTTTTGCCTTGCTGGATTTAACTAGAAGTCAGATATATTTCCAAATTCTCATGTCTGGCTTATTGTTTTCTAATTTGTCCACAGCTTTTGATATCAAGTTTGTTCAAGAAGGAAAGCAATTTTTAATAGTTTCATATTTAAAATTTCATATCCATATAGCAAAGTATTTCCATTTAATGCATAGTCTTGAATTTTCATTTGTTGCACATCCAATGAATGTGTAAATATATTTAACAAATAAATGGGGGGCGGGAGGCAATAACTTGAAAAGTCCATGTATTAGTCTAATTTGTCTTGTGGAATAGCAGAACATGCCACACCAAAATATGCCGTTTTGGTGTAAGGATTATTTTAAAAGGAAGGTAGTTGAGAAGCAGATACTAGAAAAGCTCTCTGACTTCCCTCTGTTTTCCTAAAATCAAGAGAAACTTTACTAACCCTTAACTTCTATTAGCTTTTCCATATATTTGACTTCCTTCAATTTCCCTCTACTTTCCTAGAAATGCAAAGTCCTTTTTCTTCATTTTATTAATTCTTCAAAATGTATAGTTTTTCCATTAAGATTCTATATAGCCAAGTTTTAACCACTATTTTGAGTTACTGTTTACTGAGTACTCCCTTATGTATGCAAGATGCACATGTGAATAAACTTTTGTGTTTTTCTCTTTTCAATCATTTGTTAGTTTAATATATAGGATCCCAACAAATGAACCTAGTATTGGTAAAAGGAAAATAAGTTTTCCTCCCTTATAAATTGTTAACTGAAAATTAAGTTATAATAGTAGCTAGACAAAGAGTTTATTAGTTAATCAAAATGAGGAAGCAGTCCAACAAGTTTCATTGTGTTCCAACAAACGTTAAGTTTGAATTTAGCTTATATATTTATATATATCTATATATACACACACACACATTATACATACATACACACACACGCACGCACACACACACAGACACACAGGTATAGTTGTTATGGGGCAACACCAAAGGTAAATGGGATGGCCTGGGGGTGAGTCCTTACCCATACACTTTAAAAAATTCAGAGCTAGGGCCTCCCTGGTGGCACACCAGGTTAAGCCACAGCACTATGAAGCTATCCAGAGCACTCAGCATGAGTGCGATACCCGGCCAGGGAGCTTCCCACATGGCCCAGTAGACCCCTCCTGTCTCGCCCACAGCTCCCCTCAGCAATGTATTTCAGTCAGTCTGCCTGTTCTGCTCCCTACTCTGTCTCTGGTGAATTCTCTCACCCACCCCTGCCCCCACACCACTGGCCTACACTCCAGCTTGTATGCATAAATAATAAATCTTTAAAAAAAGCAAAACAAACAAACAAAAAAAACCCTCATAACTAGACCCAACAGCAGACACAAAACTCAGAACAAGACCCAAGACAGACACACACAGAAAGATCATAAAAGGTCTATCTCATGGGAAATGAAAAGAGGGGGACCACAGAGACTGAGAGAGAAAATAATTGGGCAATAAGTTCTACAGTAAGCCTTCTGAGCTGGGCCCCAGGGCTTGCTGAAGGCAGGCAAATCCAAGGTCTCTCCAGGCCCACACTGCTTAGCTCCCAGCAGTCCCCCCTTCAAGAAGTTGAGAGTCATGGCAGATTCACAGCATGATGGAAGTTGAAATACTTGGCACCTGCGGTCTCTTTGGCAAGGAGGTTGGGGTGGAGTCCATAATACATCAGTGGGAGGGGTTCATTCAGTACATACTGTTCCCCCCCACACACACACACACAGTGAGTCAGTGACAATAGTTTTGATGGGAGTGGCTTCCATTTTTAAGTTGTGCTGACCTCAAGCTATGCTGATGCTAGAGAAAGTCAATGCAGGGTTTAATCTCTTCCTTTGGAAAGAATGCCTTGCAGATAAGCAAAGGCTAGGTATTCCTTGTGAAGGCATTTTTATCTGGCTCCTTGATCATCAGTGTGAAAAGACTGACTTTATCTTCAAGCAGTAGTTTCCTGCAGACAGGTCGGAGCCTCTGAAGATGGCTTTTCTCTTATAACTACTACACCAAGGGCAGGGTCTCCAGAAAATTTTGCAATATGCTATCTATATAGTTTCAAGAAAAGTTCTTTCCTATCAAAATACCCAGGATATTGTTTCTGGGTTTTTTTTTTTTTTTTTGCTTTTCTTAGTCTAGATGACCTAACCATTATATGTTTCTTGGGTTTCCAAGTATCAAAAATGCATTCTATAAACTGAGTTATCAAAATCTTAACGTTTTTTATATGTTTTAAAGATTAGTGTTTTAAAATTTCACGGGTGAATTGGTGGTGTGCTGCCCAAGGGGAATACAAAATGTAAAAGATATAAATAACAATAAAAAAAAATATAAAAAAAAATAAAATAAAATTTCTCCATTCCAATTCAATTGGAATAAGACTTTTGATCACTTAATAAGTATGAATTGGTTATTTACCCAACAAACTGTAGTCTCTGCGACTATCTTCTCTTTTCTGTCTGCATTACACGCTTACGTTCCTATACTACAGTGATGGGAACATTCACTTCTAAATTGAAAATATATGTATGTGTTGACATCGTTGGTTACATGTTCATTCCTATCATCTTAATATAATCTGTAGTACCTGTAATTTTCCCCAAAAATAGAGTTTGTCAGTTAAAAGAAAAATATTTTCTCTCCTTTTGTACTTTGTGATTCTAATACTTTATTAAGCTGTTTAAAAAAGACATTCTAGTCTTCTTTAGGTTCTCTATTTGGTGGCATCGCCACCACTGAGTTTTTATTATGTAAATTATTGCAATCTGGTTAGCTCCTTCCGTCTTTTTTTCCTTAACAAAAGGGGTCTGCAAGTGCTAATCAAAATGCTGCAATTTACATATTAATGAAGTTTTTATAATGACATTTCCTTCATACACAGGGTGAGCAAAAGGGAGACTTTTTATCTTTTTTTTTTTTTTTGAGAAAGCAACCACTAAATTTTGATCTTACCAAGTATCTTCGAAACTTTCCAAATCTGATTGGAATGGTATACGTATTTAAATCAGATACAGGATGAAAGTGCAAGGTATGACCTTCATATATGTGATGTTTATAAGCAATAATTTTTTGTATACATTCATGCACTTGTAATTACACAAAATGCTAAGGATACGTTTGGCAGTGAGGGTGCTGTGCACAATCAAGTCCTAATCATTTTCAGAAAAGGAAAAACATTCCACTAAAAATGCAGAGAGATAAGAAGTGTTCAAAAGCTATGTCAAAAGTGTCCAGCTGTTTTCATAGAATATAGGTGATTTCCTGGTGGTAGTAAAATCCAGAAGAAACACTATAACAACTAGAAATGTCTATAATTGCTGTGAAGTCCAAGTATGAAGATTCACAAAAATAGGATAAGTGGATGAAATTAGTTAAAACAATCTTCTTAATAATGAGGAACTCTGATGGTAAAAGTACTTTAAATCTTTAGAATACATCACTGAATTTCAAGCTGAAAAAAACAAATTAATAATCTGTTATTAGATGTGGTCTCCCATAGATAATATGTTCAAAAGTTCAACAGATTCTAATATTAATCATTATTTAGTCAATGGCATTCTCTGGAAATTAAGTCAAGAAATCAGTTTGTGTTGTATTTTCTTTACTCTTCATATGACTATATAGACACAATATTTGTAGTGGGAATTATTTTTTTTCAATCAATAGGACTCTGAAAAGTTGTACATATATGGAGGAAAAAAAGAAAATGTCCAAATATTCTTGTGTGAATTCTTAATTATATTATAACCTGGTATTTAATGTGAAAAATTTCTCACTAACAAATTGGAAAGTATTAGTCTTTTTCCAAATTCTCCTTTTCCCCAGGAGTTAATGTGAAATTAGCAATTTTTAAGTGATATTTCTAACAATAACAATATAATGGTTTGTTCCTTTTGGAATGATTTTATTATAAAAGACATTTTGGTATCTAGGATAACAGAATTTAGACTGTTAATGTGCATCAAATTACAAATGTTAAAAATTAAGTCATCGTAAAAATAGTTCTGAAATCTGAATAATAAAAATATGATGTTTTATGTATAGCTATAGATATATAGATCAATTTAACCTGACTTCAACAAACTAGATGTCTATTTTTAAAATGTCAGTTGGTAAGAATAGATAGCTCCTAGTTTAGATTTATAGAGAGATAGCCCAACAAGTGAAATAACAAGGCAGGTCTTACTTCTTTTCACAGCAGGACATGAACACCCATTCAATTGGATAAGATGACATCATGCCAAGTGCCATTAGTCCAATCATTGACTTGTGCCTGCAAGTGCTACCATTTAGACACATGGAACCACTTCCCGTCACATCTGGCCACTTGGGCATGAGAGTTGGCACACGCACGCAATGGAAAGATGACTGCTCTTGCCCAAACTATTTAGTCCAAATCCTTCAACATCATAGGGCTATTTCTTTTAACAAAGTTGAATTCTTAAAACTATGAGACTCTCAGCTGTGCATTTATGATCCACAGAAAGTTTATTTTTCTTTCTTTTCTTCACTTGAGCGGTTTGGTTTCTCAATAGCTTCAATTTTGCTCCAGGCTTTTGAACTGTTGATCGCTCATGTTCAGGCATTGATTTCAGGTTGCACCAATTCATTGAAATTGTACTTAATTTCAAAGAACCTTCATCACTTGCTGGAAGACCAGTTTGCGTAGAAGTGGACAAACGACTTCCCTCCGGGGAACCTGACCTCTTCTAACCACAGGTATATATAGGCCTTCCAGTGACAGAGAGTAATTGTTCTAATCTTTTGTTGGTTATCCCATAGGTCTCACAATTGTTTCAGTCTCCAAAGGGAAAAATATTTGGCTTAATTTTGTTTTCTCCTGTTTCCCACCTAAACGAACTCAATATATTTAGCCAACTATTTGAAACACACTAAGCTGTACAATCTAAAGACTTGAGTTATATATAATTGTGAATTTTTTATCTTATTTTTACAGTATATTGTTACCCAGAATGAAACCCGCACATTCAAACTTATGCATAAACACACACCATGGTAAGTCAGCCATAACAAACAATATTCAGACACAATTGTTTTCTAATTCTTTCTTTGCAGTCATCAAATTCTGAACCATGTTTTGTTTGCTGATTTGGCTCTTTCATAAAGCCTTACTAAGCCTAGTCAGTTCATGTAAACATTATCCTGTGTTTATTTCTGGTACTATTCGATTAGTACACACAACAGCTGTAACTTGTCAACTTAATCTATTTTTCCTAAAGAGGTGTGTTTCAGCTTATTTGCTTTTAACTTAATTCAAAACAGCATGAACAAGGCTCACCCTTCATTCCTCATTCCAAGAAGAAAGTGTGGGAGACCAGAGAGTAGAAGAATGTTGTACTAATTGGGCTTTTCCCCCCTAGAAAACTAATAAGTGAGAGTAGAATGTGCCACCACAAAATGTTTCTCTTTGACACAGGATTATATTGAACCAAATAATTTTAAAAACTGTAGGCACTATAGGAAAATCTCTGAAAACTGGAGAAGTTTTTATCAGTGCATATAGGAAATCACTCCATATCTGTTTTTTTTTTTTTCCTATACTGGTGAATAATCAAACAAGTATCAGACAGATGGAACAGACAAAAAGTCAAAGGAAATTTAATAACAACATGTACATCTCCTGTATACATGGGCGAGATCAGCATGACTGAGTATCTCACCTGGCTTTAGACACTATCTTCGGAGAATCAAGAGGAGTAGAAATATGCCCATTGTAAAAACTGTTCACATTTAGAAACTGGAACAGAATCTTAAAAATGCACCATAAATGGACATGATGTCTTAATGGAACACATTTGACATTTTTAACATTGAGTAAAATTTCTTAAAAAATTAAAATTTTAACAGAATATATTTTCCTTCAAATTTAACAATATAATTCATTTATATTTATTACACAAACTTTGAATAAATGTATAATTTCAGCATTCTGAAGAGTTTTGTGATTTGATTTATTTAAGAACATAAAATGTGTTTTATATATTAAACAATTTGCTTGAGTTACTATCATTGGGGCTTTTATTTATCAGCAAAATGTCCATTTTCACCTCTTCTTTCCTTTGCTAGTGGGAAGGGATCTTCACTGATGCTTGGCTAGTTATTCCACCTACTCATCTGTCCTCAACTTACAGTTTTTAAACATTCATTAACTAGGTCTCACATGGCAGCTGATTTTTATAGTCCCATCTGAAGCCTACACATAATCTCTATAGGTGTTCATGGGCTCTATAACTCACAAGATCATTTTGCAATGGAAGAAAGTAAAAAAGATATTACAAAGGAAATACTAAAATGCTTGCTTTTACAGAAACTTTAGAGCTTTAGCTGCGATTACTCACATCACTACTGATAACAACAGTAATGATGACACTGAAATGGACACTGCTCAAGCAGAGTGATTAGATCAGAATGTCCCAGAGAATTTTGAGAAACTGTGAGTTCACATTCTTGTCACTGCCTTCTCCTTTCAATCTGCTCACTCTTCATTCAACTGCGCTCTGCCAAAATCTGGTTCAAAGTCACTTTAAATTGCTCAACACAATGGGCATCTCTCATATGAATCACAAAGTGTAAATCACTTTGATGTAGTGCCCACCTGTCATTCTGACTTCAGCTGCCATCTGAGTGTCCACAACTCCAAAACATGTAACTCTCATTCAACTCTTTCTTGCATTAGAGAAAATATTCAAGAGTCAAAGAATATTAACAGAGAATGCACTGTCAGACATCCGTAAGTTTCTCAGACTCTAAAAATTCACACATTAAGTGTATTTTCCTTTCTCCCTTTCATGACTCACCCTATGAAAACACAGAACAAAACATCACTATCAATAAAGAAATATGACAACAAAACACAGTCCATCTTCCAAAACAGAAACCTCTGAGTAATTTTTGTTGTTCTTGTTTTTCTTACTACTAGATTCCATTGGTTATTCAGACAGGCTTTTCTAACTTGTTATTATTTCTCTAATCTATTACCTTCCCTTATTTCTACTGCTACAACCAAAATATCCAGGTGTTTATCAATGCTTTTGCTGAATTTTCCCAACTTTTTTCTAAGTAATTTCCTAATGCGTAAGTCTCATCTGCTTCTTATCCTTCCCAAACACATAAAATTCACTGCACTGAAGTCTTTAAAATAATCATTTTATTATGCTAATTCTATGACTAAAGTTTTCCATTCCTTTTGGTAGCATTTCCCAGATTCCTTGGTGGGATAATTTGCGTGGTGAAATGTAAATATGTATTCTAAGAAAAATTCTGGTATAGTAATGTTTTCCTTCGATATTTAGGAAATTAATATGTTAGAAAATCACTATTATCATGCTATATTTGATTTTAGTATGTGTTTAGTAAATTTAAAAATTGTGTGAGAGATAATTTTAAGTGTAAGATATGTGCATTGATGGCTAATGCAGCAACATGTCTTTAATTGACATATATTGCACTATTTCATTATAGCTGCTTATGTTATATATTTCAATATTTTAAAAAATGTAGATGTTTAGGTTTCATTCTATATCAAACCATATGATTAAAATATTTATTATTTCTCAGAGTAACAAATTATTCCTAAAGGTTGTTTTTTGTGTTTTTTTTTTTTTTTTTTTTTTTTTTTTTTTTTTTTTTTTTTTTTTTTTTTTTTTTTTGCTGTTTACTACAATCCAAACATGGAGATTATGTTAACACTATCTATCATCTATCTATTTATCTATCTATTTTGGAGACTAAGAAATCCTAAGATCTACAGATATGTAGCCAACCAGCTTGAGACCCAGGAGAGCTGATGGTATAAAATCAGCAGAAGTCAGCAGGCTTACGAATTAAGAATAGCCAATGTTTGGTTCTAGTTCAAGTCCAAAGATCAGTAAAGAACAATCTTGAACTCATGCAGTCAAGTAGGAGAAGTTCCCTCCGGTTCAGTTCCCCAAGACCCACATTAGGAGGGCAATTTGCTTTACTCAGACTACTGATTCCAGTGTTAAGCCATTTGATTAATATCCTCACAGGCACACAGGAATAATCTTTGTCTAAATAATATTTGACCAAACCTAGAGGCACAATCAAATGGACACATAAAATTAATCATCACATTCATTTTCAGAGAAGGAACTGAGGTAGATTAGAAAGAGAAATAAATTATTATTTTAATTAATTATTTTAATTAATTACAAATAAGTAATAAATTAGCTACTTGAATTTGAATCCAAGAAGAATTGGTATCATTTTTTGAGAACTCTCATCGGCAGTGTCTACTTCTTTTAAAATATTCTCTTTACTATCTTATTTTAAGTATCTGAATTTTGACTATATTTTGGAAAATGTCTCTAGAATATTATGAGGTTAGTTATTTCTCAAGTTGTTATGAACATTTCCAATTATCAGTTTATCTTACATGTTACAGAACAAAAGAAACTCAAATATGGCCAGAAGAGGTAATGGTTGTGTTTGTAGCACATAGTCAATTACATGCACCTGGTAAAATTCCAGATTGCATTTCTAAACCAAGCACTTGAACATAAACTGTGTTATATTAATTCATCTCACAGATTTCCTTCTCTGCAAGACACTATTTGTAGGTGTGTGTGCGTGTGTTTGTGCATGTGTGAGTTGAGCGTGTGTGTGTGTGTGTGTGTGTGTGTTTGTTTATTAGCTTAGTATCCCACTGAGATTTGTGGGGGCAGAGGCCAAGTCTCTTTTGTTCATTATCATAGATCAAGCACCTGGCACAGTCCATGGCATGTAATAGGAACTCTGTAAATATTTGTTGAATGATCGAATGGATAAGGATGAGGTATACATTATCTAGGTGTCCTGACTCCTATTTCTCCCCAAGAGCAAAAGCTGCAGGTCAGTTGCAGCACACCTAACTCTAATTCACTTTAGTCATTTGGTTTGGAATTCAAGCTTTCACCTAGTTGTCTACATACTAATGAAACTTAAAATTTATTAAGTTTTGTACCTAGATTACTAAAATATAAGATACAAGAACAAGAGTAGAGCAATCAAAAGAAAGAAACATACAAAGAAGTGAGTGTCTGATCCTGCAATGTCTGCAAAATCTCATTATTACTATTTAACATGGTCTTAAGGAGTGCCTCATTTTATAATCTGCTTGAATGTTGTGTAATGCTATCATCATTTATATTTATTGCTCTGTTATCTGGGAACAAAACATAAGCAGCAGCATAAATTGACTGGCAATAAAATTATTCTCATTTCCTAATGATGGTTCCTTTTTATTTTAAAGCTAAAAATACTAAAAAAAATTCAAACTAAATGTACTTTGTAGTATTTTATCATATGCATTATCATATAAAATTAGAATTTATTATAAAATTTATAAAAGCAGAGTTATCTGGTTTTATAAAAAATATAGAAAGAGAAAAGAATCATACAACTAAGATTTGGGAAAATCTATATTAAAAAACACTTTTTAGCTGGAGGATCTTGGTCAGTTTCTTATCTTCCTTGACTTTCCCATTTCATTGCAAAAGGGGGTTATAGAAGCACTTTCTAAACAGAAAAGTGTACGTGAATATATAGTTATTAGTCACATGAATTCATTGTCGCATGGAGTTTTTGACTAGTTAGCATATATACTTAATTTTAGAATTTTTTTTAAAAATAAAGGGTTGGAAAAAGGAAAAAGTTCAAAGAGAAATATATTAAAAATTCATCTTATACAGTACATCTATAAAGTCTTATTTGAATTAGGCTACTACCTCTGAAACGGCATAACATTTTATGGTATGTTTCTCATCCTTAGTAGGTATGCAGATAATTACAGTACTACCACCAGAATAAACTAGGTTACAAAACAAGATTAGTAACATATAAAACAATGCAAGGTATCATAGTATAATGGAGATGGAATAAGTCATTTCTTTCTCTGCATTTCCATAGTCCTGCTAAGCTTTCTAATTGTTCTTAGAATATGCTGTAATTTTCCCCCATTGTATGGCTATCATAGGAGCTAATATTTTACTATTTGTCAGTAGTTGGAGTTAGGCAGGTGTCTTGGCATGTGCAGAAAAGCATGTTATATCTTTGGTGATAACTAGAAAAGAGAAGTGGTTATCTTTATCAAAGCTTCAATCAAGTAGTATTATGTCCCTAATGCATTATATAAAAATAACAACAGTTGTTCTTTAGTGCCCACACATAATTAGTTATTTCCCTTCTGAAATGCTGAGCAAGGTGACTTAGCTTCAAGGGTCACCTTCCATTCAAAAACCATCTTGGCTATATGTTTGCTAAAGCTACTAACTCATAGCAAACAAAGACTGTGCTTTTGTATAAATGTACAAAGCCTTGAAAAAGCTTTCAGTTTTGGACAGTCACAATTGAGTTATTTGTATAGGTACAAACAGCCATCAAAGACCACCCATCTCTCTCCATAGCACAATGCCAACCAGTTTAATGGTCATTAAATCTGAGTAACAAGAATGTTGTTAGCATCTCTTGTAATTGTACTTTATTGTTTTCTAAAATGTGCTCATAATTAAATAGGATGATAATTTAGAGATGAGATTGTGATCCACAGAATGTGAATGATGCACATTTCATAAGAAAAAGTGGATAGACATTTGGTAAAGGCAAAAGAAGGGGCTTTTTATTCATTATAATCTCCCACACTGATTGATATATTCATTGGCTTTTAACTCTTCATTGGATGTTGACAAATTTCAATATATAATCTTTTACTTTTCTATACTCAAAGCAATAAGTCCACCTAGGTGTCTTTCCTCCTTTTCTTTCCTCACTGCAGTTGCAAAAGGGAGTGTCGTTTTTCTATGAAAAGCTGGTTTTCCCCCAATGCTCCAGATCTCATTTTCCTTGGCTGTCACTAAATGAGTCACCCTAAATTATCCTATTTAAAAAACAGTTACTTATTATAGGCCCAACACTCATCAAGTCTGACACTATTTTGCCTGTATGTCCATTTTTTTCCTTCCCACCTGGAATTGTGTTTAAGACAGGGATTCTTCATTGTTATAATCTCTGGCATATGGTGCCTGTCTAGTGCTCAATTTTTTTTTTTTTTTTTTTTTAATAAATGGCTGAATGAAATGGTTACTGTCTTGAAGAGATTGCAAGTTGACTTAAAAACACATCCTTGGTCATTGCCAGTGTTAAAGAAGTTTATAGATATAAAACATTTAAAATACTGCTCTGTCAACATTCAATATTATTAGTGATATTAATAGTATTTGCATGAAATAATGAGATAGAATTTAATAGACCAGATATCATTTGGGGGAATTAATTTGGAGACATTATAATTTAAGATCTATTGTTATCTTGCTATATGGCTTTGAAATATCCTTCACATAAATAGGTTGGAACAAAAGATATAGTTTCTTTCCAGTTATAAAAATCAGCAGACATGTAGTTCGAGTCAATGCAAAAGAGATAACCTCACTGTGGCATTGTGGCTAGATTTACTGGCAAAACTTCCAAGAAGCTCTGTGATGTAAAAATAGACATTTTAAGGGCCTCCCTGGTGGCACAAGGGTTAAGTCTCAGCCGATGAAGCTATCCACAGCCACTGCAGCATGAGTTTGAGCACCAGTTGGATCCTGGACCAGGGAGCTTCCCACATGGCACAGCAGACCTCTCCTGTCTCCCCACTGCTCCCCTCAGCAGTGTATTTCAGTCAATTTGCCTGCTCTGCTCCCCACTCTGTCTCTGGTGAATCATGTCACACCCCACACCTCTGGCCTGCACCCCAGCTCTTATATGCATAAATAAATCTTTTTTAAAAATAGACCTTTTAAGATGACAAAAATTAGATAGAACATTATAAATGTGAGAGCGTGACTGCCTCACCTCTGCTGGAGCTGCTTTTATCAAGATCACTATGGATCTCTGTGTCAGCAAATACTGAAGTCATTTGTCAACCTTCTACTACTTAACACTTCAGTAACATCTAACTCTTTTTATTACTGCCTCCTCATTACGATGTTTTGTTTTCTTGATTCCAGGAGGTCACATTTTCTTGAGGTCCATCTTGCTCAGCAACACCTCCTTCTCCATTACATCTGACTCCCCTTCCCCAAGAATTAAATATTTAAATGCTGCAAGACTGAGAACTGGTACCTTACCCATACACAGCCTCATTCTGGGAAATCTTACATGACTTTCTGACTTTGAAGAACATCTTTGTTTGATGTCTCTAAGTTTCTAAGTACAGCTCTTACTCCAGCTCAGACTTTGCCATTTGCCTCCAGAATCATGATGGAATCATCTACATGACTAGTTGATATCTCCAATTGCAAACAGAAACCATAAACATAAAGTATCCAAAACAAAATACAGTGCACCTGCCATTTCTGATCCACCCCCCACCCACGAGAAGTGATTTCATCTTCTGAAATAATCACTGTACATTTTGTTTTCAGCCTTAAAGGATAAAATATCACAGGAAAATGTAGCATGATTTTAGAATGTCCTTATTTTCCAAGTTTTAGAGAGTAAGAAACTCTCCCTTAATAATCGCTACATGTGTTCTAAACTCATTCCTGTCCAAGGCACTCAATTGATTGTAAATGATAAAGTGAGTAAAAGAACGTTACCTTTGTGATGATTTTTAATTTGCCCTTCACAAGTGACAGAAAAAAATACATGAATATCATTGCTTGCCCTTTTAATTATATTATTCTATACAAAACTTCTTTTCCTGAGATAGTTTTTCATGTTATTTTACTTGAACTATTGGTCATGTTTCTTTAAAAGCTCTTGTTCTCTGTATACACTGTGAGACAGAAAGCTCCTTGTTTAAAATGGTAGCATAGTGATCAGGGTAGGGTAAAGGTTAAGCTAGTCATCCAAAAATAAGATGCAACAATATGGAAAAACAGTTGGAAATTTTTCAAAAATTAAGTGTAGAATTATCATATGGTCCAGCAATTCCACTCCTAGTGATATGCTCCAAGTAATTCAGAGTAAGCATTCAAACACATACTTATACAGGAATGTTTACAGCATCTTATAAATAAGCACAGCTATAAATAATGGGCAAAAGTTGAAGACTACTCAAATGTCCATCAACAGATGAACAGATAAAACGAGGAATACATATTTAAATACACATATGGAAAAGGAATAAAGTACTAACACATGCTGTAATGGGGATAAACCTCGGAAGCATTATACTTGTATAAAGTCACACAGAAAAGGTCAAAAAATACACGATGCCTTTTTTAGGAAATATACCAGCTAGGTAAACATCGTAGAGAGGCAGAAAACCAATTGGTGGTTGCCAGAGAAAGGTGTGGGGAGGAAACAGGGATTGGCTACTTAACGGGCGTACAGTTTTCCTCTGGGGTAATCAAAAGCCATTACTGACTACTCATGTTTCATTTTATTTTATGATTTTCATTTCAAATAAGAAATTAAAAATAAAGTTTAAAGGATCTCTGTCACTTAACACTCTTGAGATAGGCAGGTTGTTGAGTGCAGGTGGTTGAAGGCAAGAGACTCACCTCCATGAGATGCTCCAGGACTATTCCAGAAATGTCATTATCAATGCCATGTTGAGAGTCTCTGGTTTGCATAGCTCAAGTTGGTTAAGCAACACTACTTCTTGTCCTAGGAAGAAAGCAAAAGCAAATTAATAATCAAGTTAATATAAAATATGTCAAAATCTAGTGGCTAGAAATAACATTTCACTATTTAAATATGACCTCCTCAATGACTCTTCAAAGCTCTCACCACACATCATCTTCAAATTCAGTCTGACATGAAAAAGTAAGTAAATAAATAAAACAACCAGAAGTAACTAGAGCCCTTCATGCCCAAACTTGATATATAAAGTACAAACACTGAGATTTAGATCTAACTTCATTTTCTTACTTCAAATTAAATTACTGATATAGTCTGACCCTGATATTTGTTCCCTCCAGGCTTATGGTATTTCATTTTTACATTTGAAGTTGAAAAATGTATAAATATAATAGAAGCAATAATAACCAAGATATCCAGTGTTAGGACTCAAACACAACTTTGGATTTACCTCAACCTGAAGCCCTTTGATTGACATTTCCTTTGCTAGAGTTAGCCCAAGTCATTTCAAGATTCAACTAAATTTCATTTTGCCTTATCTACAGGTTATCATTCTTACAAGAATCACTCCATCCTGGCAGGATCTTGATTTAAGGCTTTAAAACTCAGTGAGGCTCAACGAGATTGTGCAAGGTCATACACAGTGTAGGTTTGTTTGGAAATACAAAAGCAGAAGATGGAATACGAGGCTGTGCAAGGCGTCAGCCATGGCCAGACACATCTTGCACTGCATTCTCATTAGCAATTAGGATGACTTTGAAGACTGCCTGGTTCACAAATCTCTCTGATGATCAGATTTAAATATTTTTTTTCCAAATAAATAATGACACAATTTGTTTTTTCCCCATTTTGCTCATTTCAGGAGAGGGTTATCAGAAAATCATTAGTATCAATGATAACATCCTAAAGTCATATTCTCTGGGCCTCCCCGGTGGCGCAGCGGTTGGGTGATGCACTGTGGAGCTGTTGGCCTCGGGTGATGCTGGTTCGACACCCAGCCGGGGAGAATCCCACATGGCGCGGCAGACCTCTCCTCCCTCACCTGCTGCTCTCCTCAGCAGTGTATCTCTGATCTGCCTGTTCTGCTCCCCACTCTGTCTCTGGTGAACCCTCTCGCCGCCCCGCGCCTCTGGCCTGTACCCCAGCTTGTATACATAAATAAATAAAAATTCTTTAAAAAAAATAAAGTCATATTCTCTGTATGAAAATTTATACTTTCCACCAATCTGATAGGTTTTATTCCTGTAGTGTTTTTAAATCTTAAATTGTATATCATATATAAAAATATAAAGACAAGCAACTTGGTCATTACATGTTCAGAAATCTCAGTGGAATTTAGGTTTCTGAGAATATCCATGTGAAAGTTATATGTGTGCTGATGTTTATATACCATCTAGTTTCTTGCACGTGTTTGTATGTGTCACTTATTTTTGCTATAACTTTTATGATGTATCTGTATACAATGATGTTCACTTTCAATTGCAAGATGGATGATTTTATATTTTAAACCACCTGTAATTCACCTGCATACTGAAGATTAAGAATGTTTCATGAAAATTATGCCAACATTTCATATAACACAAAGTTAATTAAATACAGATACATATGTAGATGAATGTGTTAATAATCCAGAATCCATTCCTTGCTGTTTAGCGAGCTAATGAGCGCATACCTTTGGAGGCAGATTAAATTTGACTCCAAAGCAGATCTAGTATTTATAAGCAGTGTGATCTTGAGTTGGTTCCATAAGCACTTTGGCCTGTAGCCTCTTCATCTATAAAATGATGATAAAATACACCTCAAAATGTTATTGTGATGAATAAATAAATTACCATATATATAAATCAAAAGGCACTTTATGGTGTTCATAAATGCAGATGTCTATATTTCTGATCAAGCTTGGTAATTGTGGAGAGTACAGGGAACACAGTATTGTCAGGCAATGCTATTGGATTTACTGTTGTCTTCTAATATATTATTAGTAGTGGGAGAGTTAATAAGCTATCTTCTACTAATAGCAGAAAAGTTCTAAAGTTTACCAATGTTTTCCTTCTTGTCTATCTTTACAAATTGAAAACTATAATCTATAATTACAATATCTTTTTTAGCTTTCATATGAGGGAGTCATTTTTTCCCATGATAAATATTTAATGCAATATTTTAAAATAAAAGATAATGACAAAAACCCATAATGAACATAACATTGAACTTCTGAATAAAGAAAATAATAGGTTCCATGGATCCATCCTTTTGAGTCCTGCATTATTATCCCTCCATTGTCACCATCATACCTTTTGAGGTTATTGTTAGTGTTCTATGTTATTAAAGCATCCTTTTAACACATCTCCTACCTAGCTTGAAGTCCTTTATTTTTTCTTTACTTAAGCCAACAGTCATATGCGTAATATGCAAATCTGAGTATGACTCTTCTTGCTTAAACCTGTATAACGGTGTTCATTTTGATATGCTTCTGAACTTGTAAAAAGAATTTTATGATCAGGTCCCCGCCTATATTTCCAGCCTCATGTCCTACTATTTCCTTAATCTCCTACTACCCGCAATACTGAACTTCCTTTGAGTCTACAAATGCATCATTGCAATTCAATCATCTTTGCTCTTATTTACCTGATTGTTATTATTATGGATTATTTATTTAGCTTGCTAGGCCTTTTAGCAGGATTGCTCTTTATGACTTAACCTCAATCTACCTATTAAGCACTTTTTTCCTTCAAATTCAGCCCAGATTTACTTAGGAAGAGAAAAATTACATATTGCTATTCTTTAAAGTTTTTCTATTCTTTTAATTGTATTCTTTTAATCTTTTAGAAACAAAGATTTATTCTAATATTTTTTCTCTTCTTTTAACTTTACCTACTGTATTAACTCAATTATTAACAATTATATCTTCAATTGTTGATGTCTCTCAAAGTGAGTCATTCTGAAAATCATTCACATATAACCAATTGTAATTTCTCTAAAAAACAGATAGCTCAAGTTCAACATGTACAAAATTAAATTTTGTCCCTCCTTGATTTATTTCTTAGTCCAGATCGTCTCTGTCTTAGAAAATTGTACAACTATTTACTTACGAAAGAAATCTGGAAATCATTCTTAACCCTACCCTCATTTCTCCTTCATGCCCAGTACTATCTTCCAATGTGCAGGACCCAGATGAAATCTCAGCCACCACTTTGCCATTGTTAGTATTTACCTCTTTCCCAATGCCATGATTGCCAATGCTGCTGCTACATTGTCGCTGGCATTTACATAGTGCTCACTGCCAATGCAATGCCCCAATAATGCTGCTAACACCACCAGTACCAATCCTGCCAATTCCTTACACTCTTCATGTCCCACAGCAATTACAGAGCAATAGCTCTTCTGTCACTTTATAGTTTATGTTTCAGCCTTCTAGCCTGAGGATTTGTGGGTGAGGTAATGAGATCTGGGCTATGTAATAGTCTTAGGGACACAAAGGCTGTTCAGACTCATCCTTCCCTTCTGTGTTCAATATTTGCGAACAATTCTTCAACCAACCTTACCCATCTTGACCCTCTTTTCCTCTGGGATGAATTTATATTTTTCTAGGAGGTTTTTTGATCCTCCATGTAAACATACATCTGGCTTCTATTCAACAGTCCTCCAATTATGCCCAAACAAGCGTGGATCTGACAGTAAAAGTAGTTTTGACTCATGCAATGACCACTGTGACATAACTATTTGGTAGTCGATGGGTAGATGCTAAATGCATAAGTGGATAAACATCCTTTATTCTTAAGCTGTTTCTTATTATCAAAATATTACTGATAATATTTCTAACAAGTTAAACTTTTATTTTTGACTGAACTCTAAAAACCATTCTGAAAGAAGTAGGAACATGTAAATTATAAATCATTTGAACTAACAAATTAAAAATATAAATATTGTCCTATTAAATCTAGTAATAGAGCTTAAGTTACCAATTATATTTAAGCATACCCATTGGGAATAATTTGCTAAAAAGAGCAAAGTAAAAATCAAGACACCAAATTCTCTCTGGGGCCAACCATTTGAATACCCATTGAATAGGACAGTGTCCAGCATATTTTGTTTTAAATACTCTATAAATTTTTAGGGGGATTTTTCCTGCTTAAGCTTATTCTCATAGAATTCCTTGGACAAGGAAGGTATGTCTCTACCTGTTTAGTAAGGGTATTCACTTTAACACTAAAAGACAAAACTCACTCTGCTACTCCCTACTTACAGGTCCAATTCTTTGGGTCACCACTTGTATGGGATTGTTCCAACCTCAAGAAACTCTCCAAAACTGATGCTGACTAGGTTTCCTACAAATTAACTTAATTATGACACCAACTCACAAACCCCACAAAAACCACAGATTAAAGTCTCATCCCCACAAGACTACTCTCACTTCAGATGCCAGTTGAAAACCTGAGGTTGTATCTGTACCTCAGATCACCAACTGAATACAAATTTGGAGTTTTCACAACCTTCCTGTCTGATTCAATAATTTGCTATAATGGCGCACAGAACTCATGGAAAGATATTACTTACACGTAATAAGTTTATTATAGGAGAATATGACTCAGAAATAGTCAGATGGAAGAGAAGCACAGGGAAAGGTATGAAGTAGAACTTCATGGAGTTTCCATCACTTCTCTGGACATGCCATACTCTCAGAATCTCAGAGTATTCACCAACCAGGAAGGACAACAAATCTTATTGTTCAATAGTTTTTTGCAGTGTCATCTCCACCCCCATCTTCCATTTCTCAGAGGTTGATGAGTGGGGATGAAAGTTCCATCCACCTAATAACTTAGGATTTCTATTGACAAATCCCATCCTCAGGCAATATATGAATCCCACCCCATGTTACCTCATTACCATAAACTCAGGCAACATCAAAAAGGTGTTCCTTAAGAATAATAGAAGGTCTTCCTATCATTCAGAAAATTTCAAGAGTTTTAGGACTTTATGCCAAGAACTGGGGACAAAAACCCAATATATTTTTTATTATACTGCTACCACATTGTTCCTTTAATAGGCATGCTAGGAAATAATTTGGTGTCACATCAGATTGTGTGACATATATAAGACATTGTATTATTTGTGGCATGCTATATGATACTTAACACTATATGATAAATGTCACCTATAAAAATATGAAAGCCAGATCAAGTCTGAAAAGATATAATCACTTGAGTCAGAAATGCTACCGACATATTTTAAAAATTCCTCTCCATTATTTTTGAAAAAGTTATCAAGTTCCCATAATATTTCTTCTAGATCTCTCAATAAAACACAGTTAAATTAAATTCACTGAAATTGAACAGACATAACACCATTGAATTAATGCTGTGTATCTGGGGGTAATGTGGAAGTGCCTATGTTATGATTACCTGGCGTGCTCGTTAAGCATCAAGATTCCCAGGGGCACTTCTCCCTGCACTGGAATCTTGATTTCACCAGTATTCCTGGCAATTGGATACATGAAACATCTAGAAGCTACTGATTGAAGGATTTGATAATAACAACATAGATTGTGTCACACAAACTGGTACAGATCCAATTAAATTATACTGGAAAGAATACATGATATTTAAATTAGCATTAATTAAAATAAAACTTGGAAGTGAAAGTCAAGAAGAATTTTGCTTGGTGATATTCTTCCCTTGCTATCTGCTTCTGTCCAAAGTCAGGTCTGTGCTCTTGAATCAAAATTTTTAGGTTGTGAGCCATCAAAAACTTTGAATGACTTTAACAACTTTTTAAAGTTATTATCCAGAATACCTAAATCAACTCTTGATTAAAATGGCATGATGCAATCCAGATGAGATAAATTTATATTTAGGTTCATAAAAGATACCATATAGTGAAATGACGAGTTTTGCTAATAACTACCACTTTTCAGTTTTTCTTAGAATGTACTTTGGTATAAAAAGTAGAAAAGTAGGGCCTCCCTGGTGGTGCAACAGGTTAAGTGCAGCACTGTAGAGTGCAGCTGCAGGCGAGAGTTTGATGCCCGGCCAGGGAGATTCCCACATGGTGCTACAGACCTCTCCTGCTCACTGCTCCCCTCAGCAGTGTATTTTAGTAGATGTGCCTATTCTGCTCCCAATTCTGTCTCTGGTGAACCCTCTCACCAGCCCGCACCTCTGCCCTGCACCCCAGCTTGTATGCATAAATAAATAAATCTTTAAAAAAAAAGTAGAAAAGTATTTTTTTCCTGTCAGTAAAAGAAGACAAAACATTTCACACTATCGTAGACACTCTTTAATCCTTACAATATTCTCTCTTTGCCCTAAAGCTTCTTTTGTCCTAGCTTCTGCTTTTGCAATTTGAAAAGTTTTAACAATTTTTTCTTTATGTCCTTCCACATTGGAACAGAGACCACTACCTAACTCAAACTTTTTTTTTTTTTTAAGATATGCAGTTCCAACAATACTGAAGCCCAGATAAACTAAACTTACTGAGAATAAACAGACATGATGCCATTAATTAATGCTGTTTTTCTGGGCTCATGCGGCCCTAGCTATGTCATGATTACCCCGAGTATTTATTATATGTATGTATGATTACCTGGAGTATATTAGAAAGTACAGGAATTGCACATCCAAAACAGGAACCAGTCCAGCTAAGCAACTCTTTTTCTTCTTTGTTGGATATTAATGTAGGTTCTAATGAGCTCAGTCTCCTGGGGAGCATTTTAATGGTTTCTCCCCCCCCTTCTCTCCTGATGACCATGTTTATGCTGAGTTTTGATACAGTATACAGGACTTGGATAGTAATTAGCATTCAAATAGACCACTGATTTCCCTTACACTGAGTGGGTTCTCTATTTCCAAGCTCCAAAATGGAATCCAATGAGTTAGAGCTTGTAATAATCAAGACATATTAACAATTCAAATCCTAAATTAAACACCCACAATAGACGGTGCTAAAGGGAAGTATCAGCTATGTCACAGACTGGCTACATAACCAAATGGGAATAAAATAATGAAGAGGATGAACTTTCATGGCTAATGTCTATCAGCAAATATGAGTAATAAGAAAAATCATGCTCCATATAATGTCCAAGTGATCTTGAATGGTGGAAGATGCTGATTTTTAAGGTTAAAAATTTTCTGTATCTTTAACCACTTTTAATATTGTTTTCAATATAATCATTGGAAAACTCTAACCAAGAGAAAAATGAAGTCAGTGTAACTGCTTGGCAGATTATTTTAGGGAATCCATTGATAACCATGATGAAGTGCTAGCAGTTATCCCAAATCAAATTTGAGAATCACATTTGTCAAGCTCCTGAAGACATTTAGTATTTTACATGATAATGTTTGAGACATAGATCTCTGCAAAGTTTTACACAACTCTTGCATCTTCTCACGGCAATACCTAGAGAACTGCATTTCTGTTCATATGAACAACTTAATAATATTCTGTTTTTATTGACTAAATTCAAAAGGTAGAATAAAAAAATGGAATGACTTTATACTTCATATCTTTAATGAGAGATATAACTCACATATATATTTTTGGTCTAATTTTTATGATTTTCCCTTTATTTCTGAGTCTATGTCAATACTGGATGGCTAAAAATTAATAAAACAATGCCAACAGAGCTTGAATAAAATCATAAATATAGGTGATTTTATTAAGGAAAACACATATAATAATAAAGTGATAACATCTTAGTTAACAATAACCTACCAGATTTATAAAAGATAAAGTCATTCAATTCGTATCTAAAAATAAATGGGAAAGAAGAAATTTAAATCACAGCATTTTATTTAAAGAAATAATTTTGCTACATTTATGTTCTGCACAAATAGCATGAATATATTTTTAGCACAATTAACCAAATGCCCTTGAGCCTACTTTTCTGCTCATGGCTTTAGGCTGGTTAATGTGAAATTTAATTTGTGCTAATCTTCTCAAGATTAGTAAAGTGTAAAATATACTGTACATTGGATTTATTCAACTTGGAGTGCACAGATATAAATTTAGAGAAAAATGTCAGAATTTCCTAATAAAAAAGGAAAAACATAAAAATTACATTATCAGGGTTGAAATTATGCTGAAAATTATAAAGGAGAGAAGATGTCCAGGATTGGTCAATTGATAAAGAAAATAGGGAATACTAAAATGAATTTAGGACTTACAGAAAGGTCATATTTAAATCAAGCTTACAAATTATTTATTTCGAAACTGGGACCCAAGAGGTATAGAGAAGTCACCTGAATGTTACTCCTAACAAAAATATCTATTTGGTTTCTGGAATTATCTCATCTTGTAGTGTAAATATGTAAATGTCTTGGATCAGAGAAGCCAAAATTTGAGGTTTCTTCCCTAAATGGAAATAACTGACCTGTCTTTAAGCTATAAAAATATGAACCTTCTATTTAGGGGACTCTGTGAAATTATTTAGGTGGCCAAACTAGTTATGTACCTGATGCTTCTGAAAAGCATTAGGGGTTGATATAAACAACTTTTAAATGCACAGTAGGTGGTAAGGAAAATGGGTGTGGTATAAAATTTGTATTCTAAATGCACAAGGCTATTACATTGAAAGAAAATTCTATAAACCACTTAATGGATTAAACTTGAAAAGGAGTAATGATGTGAAAAAATATATAGGAAAAGAAGAAAATTGCATGCAATAAGGCAGAAAATAAAAGCAGAGTTATCCCAAACAAGCTGCTCAGTTCTCCTTCTTTTCTGGGGATTCATAATAGCTATGGAAATGCATTAAGGGGGGAATAACTTGAAGCCACAAAGGTAAAATAAGTGTGTGCATGTGTGTATCTAAACAATCTAACTAAATAATATTTAAAGTCATATTTTAGCAATATTCCAATGTTGAAACAAAACACAAAACAAGTAGAAATTCCTTTCAAATAACTCAAAGTATTTCATGATGAGCTCAGTATGGTCAAGTAAAATGTACAAATTCTTTAAAATCTAAAGAGCTATGCAAATATAAGGTAATTTGAAATATGTTACACAGCAAAGACAGAGCAAAATCAATGTATTGTGAAATCTTATATTTTTTATGGGACTGTTAATTTACATTGTGGAACAAATAAATATGTAACTCTTCTTGTATGAAGATGATGTTATGGAACCACTTTTAATATGATGAATATTTTGAGTTATTCATTATGGAAACTAGTCAACCTAGAAATGGAAGATGGATGGGAAAAATTCCCTAGATAATGATATTTAGAACAGTTTTACTTATAAGGGAAGAACTTTGGGGGAGGGTAAATTCACATGTTGAATTTTTTTGAAAAGCAAACTTTATTTTCTGATTTTTCAAAAAAGCTTTATAATTCAGACTTATTTCATGAAGAATAAAAATTTTCCCATAAGTTGTTACACAAGAGTCTTAACTTGTCAAGAGATGTTGAAAAACATACCACTAGCACTTTTAGACCAGAAAACACATTCAAGAATGTATTTTAAAGAACTGTCTACATCAATCAGAAATCACAATTAGAAAAATAATGTACCATCTCAATGTATTTAGCGCTTAGATTTGACAGCACTTTTATTGTCTTAATAATTGTTCATGTTTCATGAAATAAAGTGCTTAAAGTTTAAGAAAACAAAGTTGTAACTTCTCTTTTACCCATCCAATTTCTATTCAACCTTCAAAGATCAGCATTGAGTTTTAACTCTTCTATGAGGGATTTTCAATATATTTTTTAACTCAACAATAAGTATTTTAGTTTGGATAATTTATTTTGTCTTTTTAAAATGCTTCAATACTTTTCATTTTTTAGTAATACAAGGAGAGTCTAATGTCTAGTTTTGCAACCTACTGGTAGAATAAATATACACAAATAAAACTGGAAAACTAGAAGTTCTTGAAGGAAAAGATGGACATTTCATGGCATAAAATTTGTCTAGCAGATCAGAAAGTCAGTAAACAAATAATGTAGGGAAATGATTTACAGTGCAATAGGAGTGATGCCACTAAAATATAGAGTTTAGTAGTTCAATGGAGACTAAATCCAACTGTTAATAAATGGTATGAAATGGTAGCCAAGTTCATCTGCAAATTGACAATATGCAGATGCAATAACAAGGAGATGAGCCAAAATAGAATTTCCATCCCCAACTTGCTTAACTTTTTCTTTCAAAGCACTCAATATCTTATGAAGTATGTATGCTTGTTTACCCTTCTAGAATGTAAGCTCATTGAAAGTACATATTGTGATCTTTTGTACACCATTTTAATATAAAACCAAGTGCAGTATTTGATATATAAGAGGAATAAGAAAGATATTACTTTATTCTCACCAACTGGGATTAAAATAGAATAATTATATCTACTACTAGCTAGAATGTGGGGGAAATGATAGTCTTCAAATATCATTTGAAATGATATACTTCAAATATACCCTTCATATATAATACATATAGGAGAAAATGTATATTATTACACTTATTTTGGAAAGCAACCATTAACATTGGATACCACAATTTCATTCCTGAATTTGTATCCTAGAGAAATGAAATGACAAGTATGTAAGAATGTACATGCCAGGACTGGGTTTGATGTAACACTACTGACAAGTAAATTTTCAATGAAAAAGAAATGCAACACTCTACAAAAATGAACAATGATGTAAAATGTAAATAAATCAATAAAAGCAACACTAATGACAAGTATGTTTTCAATTTAAGAAAAAATGAATGTTCATCAACAGGGATGTGGTGAAGTAAATTTCTGTATATTGATTATTTGGCATTTATTTGCAAAAAAAAGTCTAAGCTCTATTGGTAGAATTAGAACAATTTCGACTAGACATGGGGTGGAGTGCGGAATGTAGAAAAGCATGATTACACCATTCATCTTGAAAATAATAATTGCTCTAAAAACCTGTATCTGTACTTACACATGTGTGTTGATGTTTATATGACCACGGGAGAAATACAAGATTAACAGCAATTTGTTAGCATGGTTTATGTGTGAGGATTAGAATATGGAAAAAGAAGATAAGAGTGAGACAAGATACAACAGGCAAAATAGGGAAAGATTCTTAAAAGAATATATTAACAAAATCAACATTTGAATATTGATAACTAGAATTATTTATATCAGATTATGTATGTAAATATATAGAAATATATCTCTGAATGAAATATCTCATAGAAGACATATGATGTGTATGCAGATTTAAAGAGAAAAAACAGTGTCAGTGGTGAAGTCTAGGAGCCTATACTCACCCACAGTTTTCTTATTGTTTATTAATACCATTACAGGGTCTCCCTAGTAAATTAGCAGTTAAGTCTCAGTGCTATCACTGAGATGGCTTGAGTTCCAGCCTAGCCAGGGAGCTAACCCACATGGCACAGCAGACCTCTCTTGTCTTGCTGGCTGCTCTGCAAGTGAATTTCAGTGGAGCTGTCTGTTCTACTCCCCACTCTGTCTCTAGTGAATCCTCTCATTCCCTGTACCTCTGGCCTGCAGCCCAGTTCTTCTGTGCAAAAATGAATAAAATCATTAAGGGAAAATACCATTACCAACCCAATTTCACATTCAAACTGTAGTACCGTCTTTAATTTTACTGCAGGTATTTTCCAAGTAGTGTTTAAAACATGGTATTTCTGTGTCACCTAGTTGAGCTCCTAGCAGGTTCCTTTTCAATCTTAGAATTCCAGTAAATCTGCTGCTTTAAAGGCTACTAGACCAGACATCCTGTTGAGTAGACACAGCGTCCTTCCTACACTGAAATTGCCACCAGGCATGAGTTCTGATATGATCCCTTGTGTTGCCTCTTCTGCTAGTCCACATACACACAAATCTCAGGTTTATTTCCTCTGCTCCCCTTACCTAAATTGTGTACAGTGGCAAGAATGGCTACTAAATAGAAAAAGAAGTGGTGACTAAGTGAGGTGATGGACATGTTAATTTAGCTTGGTTGTTGTGACCATTTCACAATGTATACCTACATTAGAACATCAAGTTGCACACCTTAATTACATACAATCTCCCTCAATTACACCTTGATAAAATTGAAGGGTAAAAAAGAAAATGTCTTGAGGTAATAACTCTAAACTCTTAAGAAATGAGATACAGGTAAAAAGAAATTTGAAACCAAACCAAATTACAGCCAAAAAAAAAAAAAAAAACCAAAAACAAACAAACAAAACAAACAGTATGCTTTAAATTATAAGGCAAGAAAATAAAATTTCAGGAATGTTAATCTATCAAGTTGCTTAGGGAAGAAATATTGGCAATCTTTTTTACTAAAGGGCTGAACAAGAAGTTAACTACAATTTTGGAAAATTGCCTATTAGAGTGGTTTTGCTGGAATCTTTATTCAGAGCTCTGGAAAAGATTTTTTTTCTTGGATGATTAGGGGCAAAAGAGATAGTTCAATCTGATTTTAGAAGGGAAGCTAATAAAACCTAAAAAAGAAAATTAGAGAAAACTTAATGCATACACTGGTAAGCATTAGTATGATTGAGACAGGAAGAAATCAAGCTCTTGAACTTCCTACCCACAAAGTTATAAAATTTCTATTGTTTATGTAGAAGACATTATTGTGACTTTGTATTTGACTTATGTAAGTCAAAATAATAAAATCCAAGTAAACACTGACGTTGTTCCTCTTAAATATGTTTATGAAAATGTTAATATTGCTGGCCCCTAATACAATATATTATGTCCAATCAATCTTCTTAAACTAGGAGCTTGGCTTTATTTAATTCTTAGCTTCAAATATCTCAGTCACCACCTCCTCTTTCTAGACACACCTCACTTTGAAATTAACATGTTTGATTGTTCATCTATTTATACACAAATTCAGATAGCACAGAATGAAAGTTGATGTTTTCATCATAAGCCAAGGGACTTCTTTGAAATTGTCCCAAAGTGCTACAGGAGTATATATTTGAATTTAAAGTAAAATAAAAAGTAGGACAATTTTCATACTAAAAATAGTGCCCCAAACTATTTGATTTATATAATTGGCCAATATATTTGCATATTGCTCTGGAAAAACAGAAAAGTTAAAAGACTATTTTAAGTGATGGCAATGCAGGTGCAGAACTGGGCATGGATACATGATTGATTCATGGCCAAGTGTGGAAGCAGATAATCTAAGAATAGTACCCTCTTCCCACACCTGGTGTTGGTGACTTCATGATGCTCCCACATACTTAAATTCCCTCTGTTATATAACTCCTGGGAAGACATCCTCATCTAACATTTACTAACTCCAAAACCCAAAGCATCATGAAGTCACTCCCTTTGCTATACCTTTTTTCTCTTTCTAAAGGTGACAACTGCTAATCTGACCAAGTAAGTCATATTATTTAATGAAGACCACCACATCTTTTATTTTCTCTGGAGCAAAACTCAGCGCTGTCCTTTAACATAATGAACATGAACAATACATACTGGCTACCTGATCCGTCCCTTCTATCTGATAAAGCATAAGCCCTGTGCAAAGTATTACATCACCATGCATAATCTGGGTTGAGTCTGCATCATTTGGGTTGAGTCTATCTGAACTCAGTTTCTTTGGGAGAGGATGTACCTTCTTCTCAAGCCTTGTACTTTGTCAGATGGGCTAAGAGCTTTAAAAATATTGAGGGTATAGAAAACAGTGCAGATACCACACTCCTAATTCACAACTAGATTTTTAAGAATCCAGTATATTTAAGTGAATTCTTTCATTAAAAAAAAGATATCCTCTTCATGTTTCAAAATTTTGCACCAAAATCTGATAGGGGAAAAAAAAAGAAGATTCTAAAGGGGTGTGTCTGTGTGTGTGCGTGTGTGTGTTTGTGTGTGTGTGAATGTTTGTAGGCAATCACATGTGTAACTTTCTTCAATCTTTGACTCAAAGCATATATTGAACGAAGAATTTATCCTTTGATTTCATGTAGTTCAAATCAATATCTTCCCCCAAATTCAGAATGTCACATTGAAATGAAATAATTGGTTTGCACACTTGTTTTTTTTTTTAAGAGTGGCATTAACCCAACTGGGCATAGTTATGTGAATATGGGGGTACCATTTTTTTAATGTCTCTACTATTTCTGTGAAGAACATGGATGCATTTGGTGCAATTATAAACTTGTATTACATCTCCCTTCATAATTCCTTCTGAAGTGAATTTGAGATCACCTTTTTTTCCTCCCTTTCAAAGTTTCCTTTGGGAGTAGGAGCTTGATAAATTCATTTTGATTTTTGAGATTTTTCTTCTCAAAGTAGTTCAGTTGCAAATAATAGGTATATTTCTTTTTCTATTTCAACTTCAAGATTTTTTGGCCATTAAGACTACTTTTACTTGATGTTTGGAAGTATTGCACATATAGATTTCTTTTTGAAACATGGCTTTGAATGAAGTGAGGGTCAGATACCCCATTTAGAGCATTACTTTCTGCTTTCTTCTGTTTCAAGACTTTCAAAGAATTAATTAAAAGTTGATAGGATTACTCCTAAAACCAATTATCCCTTTAGTCTGAAATGCGGAGTACATATTATTGAGTTTTCAAACACACTGAAAAAAATTTCAGTCAGGCAACAGAATTATCTTAATTTATAAACATTAGTACAAGAAAAAGCCTAATTTGTTTTAAATGATCATTCCATACTGTATTGGTAGCATTATCTCTTTCTGTCTGTTTAGAATCTACCAGAATGCATTTCCAGTCTGCAATAGCAGTGAATAGTCATGCATAATTTCTCTATATTGTAAGGAGTGTGCTAGAAGAGATACTTCTGGAATTCAGAGAGAATTTCCCCATATTTTTGCTGTGTTTCAATTTCTGACTTAATGAATCATTGGACCTGTTTGCCTTTTAATCTTACAGTGTGGAGGACTGATGGCTTCCGGGATGTTTGCTCTTTTGCCTTTAAATCTGTTTTCTCATCATTGTGACATAACTGCCCCATTTTCCATATACACGTTTAATTCCCTTTCCTCCACAAATATGTGCGTGCACATGCGCGCGCACACACACACACACGGTGAAGATTAATAAAAATAACAGTGTTTGAAATCTCTTGCATTGTAGGGATCTTTATTCATATTATCATAAAACTAAAAGAAAAAAGCAAACTCACTGAAAAAAATAGCTGGATTTTGCTATTTTACTATGGCAAGACACTGGGCTAATAGGCTAACTACAATGTAAGCGAAAGTCACTTACAGATGAGGACTGGAAGCTCAGAGATGTGGAGTAACTTACTCTTCCACAGAGAATGAGTTTTCAGGCCATGGTATGAATCTGAAATGAATTATCCCAAAATCTCCACTATGATGCCAGGCCTTAGTCATTGAACAAACACTCTGTGACCAATGTTGAGCTGGAGGGAAGTTCTAAACAGAATGACATGATATACGGCCTGCAAGACCTCCAGAATCAACCGTAGTGGAGATCACCAAATATAGATTCTAAATAACTTGAAAACAGTTTAACTAAATAAAGGTTGCTAAATTAATGAATAATTAATGGAAGAAATGAGATACATTTATACAGGCAATTCTCATTTTAGGAATCGATTCTTACTTCAATGATCATTCTGTATTTGAATTGCAAATCCATTTTCTTTTTTTTTTTAAGATTTATTTATTTATACATACAAGCTGGGGTACAGGCCAGAGGCGTGGGGCAGGAAGAGGGTTCACCAGAGACAGAATGGGGAGCAGAACAGGCAGATCAGAAATACACTGCTGAGGGGAGCAGCAGGCAAGGCAGGAGAGGTCTGCCGCACCATGTGGGAATCTCCCCGGCTGGGGGTCGAACTCGCATTGCTCACTGCCGACAGCTCCACAGCGCAGCACTCAACTGCTGCGCCATCAGGAAGGCCCACAAATCCATTTTCATTATAGAGACTTTACCTGTGGGGGTTATGGAATGACTTCAATGATATGGGGAGGTTGTTCTTGACTTTTCACCTAAACAATGTCTTCAAAAATGTTGAGAGATCATTCCCAATAATTTCACCACCTTTGTTAAAATAGTATTGATATCTTAAGAACTCATATTTTAGGATATGTCCATTATTCACCCTGTGACCTTATTAACACCCTGAATATGGTAAAATAAACCTAGTGTTATGCTCATTCTTAATTGAGAATCAAAATAATAGACAAAGGAGAACCAAAATAGCAAAATACCACTTGGTGTAAACTCAGTGAAAAAATTCTCTTCATTTTCCAGTCTTTATGTGGTAATATGTATCAGCACGTGTAATTGGACATGATTTATGTGGTCAATTTTTGTTTTACTTTTTACTGATTTTTTTTTGTAATTGATTAGAAAAGTGTTGGAAGAATTTCTTGTTACCCTTATAAACATCAAAAAACTTTATTATTATCCCTATATACCTTTCTGATTATAAACTGAGAAAACAAGAATAAAATTGCCCCAATTTCTTTCTTACTAAATGCTCACAGTTCCTTATTTGTACAGCACAGGCATAATTCTTATAAATTTCCAAAAAGTGGCAACTGAATGGCCAATTTCTACAAATACATTGTCTCCTAAACAGTGGTGTAAAAAAGAAATATTATTGTCTAGCTTTCTATTTTGCCATATCCTAAGATTCTTCCATGACTATCTCCATTTTCAGTGTGGTGGGATCTTCTGAATTATTCAGTTTTTTTCTGGCATGTCTAGCACTTTTTTCTCTGGGTCACCTGAGAATTGGAGCAACGTGTTATTTCTGCTCACTAATGAAAATGTCAAAGATCAGGCTTAAAATTTTTAAATAAAACTGAGTCAATCAGTCCCCTACTGTTGTTCATTTTGAGGCCAACTTTATTCAAAGACTACTTTACTCCCTGTTGTTACTTCTTAGCTAAGCCCATAATTGTCAGTAAACATTATCAAACAGGTTTTGGGATTGTCACTATGAAATAGAGGCTCTTGACTATGATCAAAAGGAACCATTCAAAAGCAGGATTAAATCAAATATCATTAATTCAGACTGCTAGGCAGAGGGGTGCTGAAAATCACCCAATGCCAAAACAGCCAAGTCTCCTTTCAAACTTTCTGATGTGTCCTCAAGGATTTATTCTATTTTATACTTCTGGGGGGAAAAATCAGGAAAATTAAAAAAAAAATTAATATGATTTTTCCAATTATGGAGAAGAAATATTTGTTTGAAAAGCTCTATAAATTCAAGACTATCACCAATAAAGATAACTACAGACATATATTTTCTTCCAAATCTAGTAATAAAATTGAGATTGCAACATATATAAAGTTGAGTATTTATAGCCTAACTTTTTCACTTAATGCATATAGTGTGAACTTTGTCACATTCTTAATAATGTGCAATATATAGTACATGTATAATTCAGGGTGTCTGCAAAGTGGGGAAATACAGAGTAGACTTATTTTTTAAACAATATTTTAAACGATATGTAAACAATATGTAAATATGCTCAGCATGTTTGCAGGTGAAGTACCTCTAAATGCATAGCAAGTTAATCTGTAAACACACACACATATACATATATATTTAAAAAAATATGTATATATAAAATACAGAGGGTTGAAAGTAACTGGAAATACAGAGAAAATGGGATATTTATGGTGCATTTATCAGATGAACAATTGCATCCTCTGTTTTAAATGTAGTGATACTTCATCTGAAAAGTGTTTGGAGGCTAAAGAAAAATAATTTGAGTATATTATTTTAAAACACAGCAAAGATATGATTTAAAAATAAGCTTTCTCATATTTCCCAGAAGTAGTTTCTCTAGTTAAAATTATACATATCTGTTGAATATCAGATTTTGTCATCTCTTTTGTACAGTGGTAAGATACATGATCTGTTCTATTTTACTGCAAGAACAATTGATGAACTTTCAGTGTATTGGTACTGGTACTCACATTCTTCTCCATAGTCTAGAATGAGAACTACCAAATCATAGAGTCAAACTTGAATCACATTTTCAGGACTTGTGTTTCCTACTGCGCTGATACCTTTGGTCTTCATTTCTTATATTCTTGCCAATGTTCTTAGCTACAGAAAGAACAGGCAAATCTCATTATTAGAAATGAAATCTTACCATTGCATGGTCGAACATAAACACTGAACCCTGACTAAATGTAAAAGAGTGGTTCACTTTGGTCATTAAATCCTTCATCAGACAGATCACAACAAAACCATGTGTTTTTTTAACTACCGTGAGAGCGCCACCTTATTTTTTTCCAAGGCTCTTTTCTCTTAGTGTGGTTAAATGTGAATCAGGCCCCAGAATATAGTTAAATTCTTCGTCCAGGAGTGAGGATTGCTAGGAGAAAATCCTACTTTGTCAAAGTTAAAAAGGATGATTCTTGCCCACTCATGAGGATGTAAGTTAATTAGAACAGTTTCTTTCCCTCAAGAAGTTGACTCTCTGATAAGGGGTATAAATCAGTAAATCTCTGAATGTCACAACAGCAAATTAACAAGCAGTGGTGGAAGAGCCCAAGTAAGACTGGGAGGTTAGATATGAATTACTGGAGATTTCATTTTGAAACCAATTAAGAATTAGTACGAAAAACTTTCTGCATCCTAGCATGCGTATTTGCGTGTGTGTGTGTGTGTGTGTGTGTGTGTGTGTGTGTGTGTGTGTGTGTGATATTCATTGCATGAAGACAAGTGACTTAGAACATTCCAAGCAGAGTAGATATAAATTTAGTAAAACCAAAAGACTCATTATTCTGTGTTAGTGAGGTACTAGGGGAAGGAAAAGATAAAACTTGTAGACATCTACTGGAAAAAAAGGGCATAAACCCCCAGTTAAGATTTTTATCTTTATCCTAAAAGCTCTGAGGAAAACTTTAGCAGTTTTAAGAAAAACAATATATGATTAAAATGACAATTTTCTCCTTGCAATATGGAAGATGAATTTGACCACAAGAATTATACTGGAGGTGGTCAACAGTTCAAGAGATTGCATTTTATGAAGACTGCAATGGCAGTTATAGAGAACAAGGCTGGTTAACAGAGCTGCTATATCCTCAGTCACGTGTGAAAAAATTTATTTTGGTTGGGACAGTGAAGTAAAGCAGGTTTCCAAAATGATTGCCATGTTTCTTGCTTGGATGTCTGGGCAATTAAACTAGAAAGACAGGAGGAAGAATGAATTCGAGTGAAAAAGTGGTAAGTCTGAGCTTGGACATACTTGGTGTAACCTCAAGTAGACATGCTCCTTAGACAAATCTGTGGGTTTGCAGTACCTATATGAGATCCATGAGATTATACAATCCATAGGAATATAAACAATGGTTAAAGATGAAATGCTTAGGAGGGGGTTAAAAAAAACCAGTAAGATTGGGCCTCTCTGGTGGCACAAGGGATTAAGTCTCAGCACTATGAAGCTGTCTGCAGCCACTGCAGCACAAGTTCGATCTCAGATCTATGGCCAGGGAGATTCCCACATGGTGCAGCAGACCTCTCCTGTCTGGCCCACTGCTCCCCTCAGCAGTGTATTTCAGTAGATCTGCCTCTTCTGCTCCCCATTCTGTGTCTGGTGAATACTCTCAGGCCCCCCCACACCTCTGGCTTACACCCCAGCTCTTGTATGCATAAATAAATAAATCTTTAAAAAAATAAGATTGAAGTAAAGGAACATTAATAAACTATGAAGAGAAAGATCTTGTGAAAGAAATTGTGGAGGAAATAGGAAGAAAAAATGATACAGAAGGAAATTAGAAAAGTGAAATTCACAATACAAATGACATTATGTTGATTTAGTGTGAAGGGGATCATTGGTGATTCAGGTAGAATTGCTTCAGAATTGCCAATACTAATGAAGAAAAGGGAGAGAGTATTTGATGGAGAAAGGCACAGGAGTAGGCAGCAGGGATAGGAACGAGAGAGGAGGAGGAGGCGTTACTGTGGGTTTGGAATGCTGCTTACATGGATGTGGGTGAAAGAGGGAAAAGATTACCTTCCCTCTTTAGAGCTGACCTATAAATCTCACCAGACAACAACAAAGGGAGAATAAAGGCAGCACAAAGGGAATGTTTGAACTGTTTAGATATCAATGTTTACACTAGATTCATTTATTTAATCCTCTTATTGGAAACCCACCTACTAGATTCTAAAATATCAAAAAGTTGGAAAGACATATTACCACCTTCTTTTACTCAGAATACAATTTTATTGTAGAGTGAGATTAAACTGAAACCACTCTGAAATAGGGAAGATTAGGATAGTTTAGAAGAAATGATTAATAAAATAGTGTAATCTTTATGCTTAATCACTGATATACTTCTAATCAAATTTCTTTTCAGAACTTATTTTGAAGTAGAGAAATCCCAAGATACAATGAAAAGGGAGCCACAAAAGGAGTTGAACTATATGTATATTGATGGTGATGGTGGGAAGAAGAAATTTTACTCTACTATTGGGTTGGTGGAAAGGAGGCTGATTACACTGAACTACACTCCTCTCTAGGGTCATTATCACTCACCATCAACCTGCATCTGGAACCTTGCCCCTTATTCATGAACTGTAAGGATACCTATCTTTAGAGTGTTTAGACAAGTCTTACATTGAAAGAAGCAACTGTACTTTGCAAACTACATTCCCCGCAAAACAGTCCTGCTAGTAAAATAGCAAATAACTATTCCCAGAGAAGATTGGTTTGAAATTTTGGTGTGGAAGTCACGTCACTGATAGAGGTGTTATTGATCCAATGGTGGTAGTGTAGGGAGTACAGGGAGCAGTACAAGAAGTCAAATCTGAGGAGAAGCAACATCAGAAACCAGGCTAATCACCCACGAGGAAACAATCAAAAAATCTATGGAGTTTTAAAAACTCTAGTGGAAGGCAATATCACAAAACCAGGGAAGCCAGAAAATGCACTGACATTCAAAGCCATAAGTTTTCAGACATCTAGAGAAAGTTCTGATTAGAAGTGTTTAGAGAGAGTGTTTTGCTTTTTTTTTTCTAGAGAGCAAGAAGACAACAGAACCACTAGTGTTGCAAAATAAAGTCATTATAAAGATGAAAAGCTACTTAGTCAATATAACCATCTCATTTTTCTATGTGTCTGTGTTTGGTATTATAGAGGAGCTAGATAGTTAGATCAACTTTTTCCACTTTCTCATCTCAGTATGAATTAACATATAGATGGATCTGCAATCTGTGAAAAAAAAAATTAACTAGTAGTTTTTTCTGGGCAATAGGGAAAATTTTCTAGCAAAAATATTTGTGTGCATTTGTCCAGATACTAGAATTGTCATAAGCTTTTGTTAAATCTGCCCTTCTTCCTGATGAATGGTAGGAAAAAAACAATCAGCAGAGTTCATGGGGACCATAGACGCTTCTATTGTACATCTATAGATGATAAGTTTACTTTCATCTTTTTCAAAAATTAACCCACAAGTCTGTACTTCAAAAATAACAAATCTACTAGAAGTAGATTTTAATGAAAAGTGGAAGGAAATATTGCTAAGAAAAGTGTACACCAAACCACAATGCACAAGAATATCTTCTCTTAAAAAATACTCTCTCAGAATGGGCTGAGTTGGCTCAGCTGGTTGACTTTCTCATTTTGGAAAATATCACAGGTTAAAAACAGAATTTTTATGTAAGATTCAGGTTCCTGAACACCTTCCTCTTCCAAAACCGTAGCGCAGGGTCATGGACCCCCAGGAAAAATAAAAGACACATGATACTTTGTCAAGAACTCACAAGGTCTGGCTATGGCTCAGATCATGTCTTGTCATTTCGTACCTTAGCTCCTCTTTGAGGCAGGGAGTCCAGAAGGACTGAACCACCACCGAAATTCTTTGTTCATTTTATTTGATCACACTTTTGTGTGAGCATGTACACACACACACACACACACACACACACACAGCTGCTTTGAATCCCAAAGGAGAATGCAGCTCTACTGTTGCCATTCATTTATCTTAAGAGCACAGGCAAAATTTATCCAAGCATTTCAGACATTGTTCCAATTAAGATTTTGTATACCACTTTACAATGTACTTATTTCTTTCCTGAACTTTCATGAGTATTTTAAAATGAAGGTTATTGTGATTGTAGTAGGAGATAACAATTTTCTTCTATTACAGCCTTATATATCCTAGTCAGAGCCATTTCTAGGCTATCGTCCAGAACAGCCTCTAACCACCTAAACTGTTCAATGAAGTGTATCAGAAAGAAATCCTTGAAATAGCTCTCGAAATATGCTCTCTTCCTTCATTTGGTCATAGCTGCATGCCAATCAACAGCAAAGCAATTAAAATCCTGCCAGGATCAAAGAATGTGCTTTGCTACAGCCTTTGCCAATCTATAAAAACATTTCCTCATCTTCTTTTGTTAAGGCCCTGGCGACCTACACTATAGTTATATCCAAAAATCTACTTATGCTCTTTATAGTTCTTAATTTGTTTCCAAATACATGTCAACAAATTCCTTGTAGCAAAGTACATGCTATAGGTTTCTAGTTTTCTCCACTTGACATTTCTGTTTCACATTTCCCCATCTTTTGTTAAAACGTCTGTCTTAACTTCAATAGTCCATCTTTCATCTTGAATATACATGTATTTGACTTTAATATTTTCATTGAGGCTATATTGCTTGAGCGAATGTTATGTAGTTTTAACTATTGTATATATCATTTTTTATATGTTCTCCCTCTGCTAGTAATATAATCTTTTTGCAGATTTTTGTAGGGAAATCTAATGAAACCAGGTACATATTAATATCAGCTTTCTTGTGTTAATCAGAGAATACATTGCTGTTGGAGGTAGACAATCCTTTCTGGATTATTCTGCCTTCTCATCAGTAATCAAAAGGACCAGTTAAGCAATTTCTATACCTCTCTCCTAATCCTCTTGCTACCATCTTAGTGCAGTTGATATGCAACTCACACCATTTCACTCAAGAATTTTGAACTTTTGGGAGTTCTGAGAGCACATCTGTGTGACAGAATGTCAAAAATAGGACTAAGAAATTTCTCTGAAACCAAAACTGTCTAAGAACCTAGTGAGACATGGAGAATTGCTGCAATTAATATAGTGATTCAAACTAAAAGTATTTCAGCTGAAAAACCCTAAGTATATGAGGCAAACCTATGTTTTTGGTTTAAATCATGTGAATGACTGCCTGCATATAACGTTTTACTTTGTGTATATAGTTAAATGCTGGATCATTAGAAAATTTCAACTCTCACAAATTCTAGGAGCTGGTAATTCTATTTGAAAACCTTTTGCAATAATGAACATTAGCCAAACCTTGCCAACCAGCATTACATTAGATTTCTAATGTGTTATTGAATCATGCTTCTCAACTTAACTATTAGTCTATTTGTCTAAAGTGCAGTCTTGTTCAATTATAGAGTTGATCAAATATGACACCATGAAACAATATTCAATTCTTCCATCACATAAAACACAGTATTATTTAGCTTTAAGGAAAAAAAATGAACTTCTAGATTTAAACATTTTTAGAGATGAAAATTTGTTTTGCTTTTCAATTTTAATTCCATAAGTCTCATATACTCTGCCTTCAGCAAAATAATGTTTCTATGTACATAGATAAAACTCAATCTTAGGGCCTCCCAGGTGGCACAGGGGTTAAGTCTTGGCACTATCATTGTGACTGACAAAGTTTGATCCCCAACCAGGGAGTTAAAACACATATGTCGCAACAGACCTCTCCTATCTTGCCCACTGCTCCCCCTCAGCAGTGTATTTCAGTAGATCCTCTTGTTCTGCTCCCTACTCTGTCCCTGGTGAACCCTCTAACCATCGACACCTCTGATCTACACCCAAGTTGTTGTATGCATAAATAAATAAATCTTAAAAAAAAAAAAACAACCCAATCTCACTAACTCTTCCTCCTCCTCATCACCTACCTGAGTCTAAGTCTCTGCTTTTCCCTTGCTGTTACAGAAGAAAGTACTTGGCCTATCTTATCCAGCGGTTCTCCCCTAAGGAAGGCCCTGGTCAACCCAGATATGTATGTGTATATGGGAAGGGGCAGGCGTGGAGCTATGAAGACTGGCATTTATTGAATAGATTCAGGAATACAATACATTTATATCTCTGATTACTATGGATTTTTTCATCTTAACTGTTAAAAATATATTTGAGAAAATTTAAATAATCACAGATTCAAGCATGGGATATTTATATTTAATCATTTCTTTTCTCCATAAGCATAGTCTCATTCATGGAAGTGCCAAATTCTAATATTTTATTCCCCTCCACTCAAACATTTTCTTCTTGGAAGGTCAAAACTTTAAAAATTGTATTTCTATAGAGAAGTTCCTTCGTCAAATTTATTCTGAACTTCTAACACTAGAAGGTTTCTGCAGCCGCTGTCACTTCTTTAGAGGCTAAAAGTAGTTACATGTCATGTCATCAATGACCCCTTCATGTCCATTGGTTTTTCTGAACACATCAAACTTCCTTAATAAATAAGCTATATAGGGAACTCCCTGGTGGTACAACAGGTTAAGTCTCAGCACAATGAAGTTATCTGCAGCCACTGCAGTATGAGTTTGATCCTTGGCCAGGGAGCTTCCCACATGGCACAGCAGACCTCTCCTACCTTGCCTGCTACTTCCCTTAGCAGTGTACTTCAATCAATCTGCCTACTCTGCCCCCCAACTCTGTCTCTGGTGAATCCTCTCACCACCCCACATCTCCGGGCTACACCCCAGTTCTTGCATGCATGCATAAATAAATCTTTTAAAAAATAAGCAATGTAGGTGGCAGTGCTCATATAAATTTTAGAGAAACTGAGGCTTCCTTTTAAAAAGCAACTCTTAGCCAGTATACTATATAGTTCTTGTTAAGGATTTCAGTCACATTATTTTACTCTACTATGTTCTATGATTTAAAATCCTATGCTAAGCTAGAGCAAAAAACTCCCTTTTTCTCAAAAGTTTAAAAATATATATCACAGTCAACTTTTTTTGTGCTTCATGAATTCCTTTTAAGAATTGTCTTGATTTTTAATATGATGTAATTTAAAAGTAAAAATGAAATTGTAACATAGAATGAGGTACTAATGAGTGAATTCAAACTTTATTCTCAGATTCTAACAAAATATATCCTAGGAAAGTTGCAATGTATAGTAGTTAGATATCTTTAATACACTAATATATAAAACATCAGGAATTTATAAAATTTCTTGATACCAGATGATGATAATGATATCAGAAATTAACACAAAAGACTTGCTTATAATAAAAAGAAGATAATTTCCTAAGTTTTTTTTCCACTATGTTATTATATGCCTGACATACATGATGTTGGATGCTGTAATGGTATCTATTATTCTCCCTCATCACTTTGTAGGTAGAGGTCACCTCTACTGTGTCAGTAGATTATTTCACTGTGTCAGTCCCATGTTCAAAAACTGTCAATGTGAACTACAAGTTACATGATATTGTTATTAGAACTGCCCATAATCTGTCTCTCCACTGTCCTCATGCTTGGCAAGTCCTGCACTCCCTCCTAGTCAGCTACATCCAGGGTAGTTTATGGCCATGTTCTTCTCTGAATTCCTGCATTCATTCATTCATTCATGCATTCATTCATTCAGCCCAGAAGGTGTGGGACAACCACTGGATACTTCACACTGGTCTCTAAAGAGGCAATGCATGAGGTGAGAGCTAAACAACAACAGATTCCAGCCATGTGGAGAATGGAGTAGAAGAGGAATATAACAAGCAGAGGGAATATATAGTGAATAGGCTTTAAGGCAAAAAGGAGTTAACATGTAAGGAACAGAAAGAAAGTAGTAGTAGTAGTAGTAGTAGTAGTAGTAGTAGTAGTAGTAGTAGCAGCAGCAGCAGCACTATATTTCAGAGGGAAATTATGTGAGAAGTCTGAAACAATGCAACAATAGTAAGAAACACAGAGGAATAATCCAATCTAAAAAGTGGGTAGAAAATAGTGGAAACAATCCTTATAGCAATATCAGTCAAAACTACATTTACAAGGGCCTCTCTTGTGGCCTAGGGGTTAAAGTCTCAGTGCTAACACTACATAGGTCAAAGATTTCGATTGCCAGCCAGGGAGCTTCCCACATGGAGCAGCAGACCTCTCCTGTCTCGACCCACTCTTCTCAGCAGCGTGTTTCTGTAAATCTTCCTGTTCTGCTCCCCACTCTGTCTCTGGTGAATCCTCTCATCCCCCACACCTCTGGCCTATACCCCAGTTCTTCTATGAAATAAATAAATAAAATAAATAAAAATCTTTTTAAAAAGCTACATTTACATATTCTTTGATCTAGCAATATCTATCTCTAATATATACCGGCACATACGTGAATGAAGTTTGAATAAAGCTATTTGTCACATCATATTAGCAAAAGGTTAAAAGCAAGTCATATAGCCATCAATGGGAGCCTGGTTAAATAAATTAAAGTACATCATACAGTGAAGCATTATGTAGCTGATAAAAAAAAAACAACTCAAAAATCAATTATTATTGTATAAACAATTTCACATCATGGTGTAGTGAAAAGAGCAAAATGCAAACTGTTTCTATTCATATAAAAAAGGAGAGTGAAATAATTTTTCTATTGCTGCCATACAAAGGTCCACAAACTCAGTATTTTAAAACAACATATATCTATTATTTCACGTGATAGGTAAGAAATCTTTGTTGTTTTGGCCAGTTATTCTTGTTACTCTTTTGAAGTATACTAATTCCTAACTGGTCTTTAATTCCTAACTGTTTACTCCCATGTGTTTTTATGACCCATGCTACGCACAAAGTTATTTCTCTTAAGACCTGACTATATTGTCATTATGTATTCCTATTTGTATTGATTAAATCAGAACGTCTAAAACAGTCAAGATGCCTCTAACATACCCATCATCATTTTCCAATTTCATGTCAAATCACTTTGACATCCACCTACCCACCAGGGCAACCTATATCCACACATGTGCATATACACATACACTCTTCTTGTACTGTACACAACACCTTCACAATCCATGACAATCATTATTCTCACGATATTCCCTTCTCTCATCTGCCTCTGTGCATGCTAATTCTTTTTAAATTGTAATAGTCTCTTCTTGAATAACTTATGTCCTCCTTTAAATAATAGTCCAAAAGCGACATGGATGGATGGGGGTCATACTCAGCGAAATAAGCCAGAAAGAAAGAGAAAAATATTGAATGGTTTCACTTATAACAGGACTATAGGGAAACCAAATAGGAGAGACACACTCGGGGTGGGGGGGAGGGGAGGATAAGGGCACAAAATGGAGTAGAAAAGGACACAAGGGAACACAGAGATGGATCACGAGTGAATTGGTGGTGGGTTACGCAAGGGGAGTACAAAATGTAAAAGACATAAATAACAATAAAAATATATATATTTAAATAAATAAATAAATAATAGTCCAAAAGGAATTTCTTCATTCTCTTCATCTCATTACTTGTGTTTTCATTCTATTATCTCACAATACCATGCTTTCATTTTCATTATTTTCTTTATGACTCTTTTTTTCATAAAATCTCTTACTTACATAGCACATGGAATATTAAACAAGTAACTATACCTTAACTTTCAAACAATTCATAATCCCACTCTCCATTTTAGCCCATCGAAATTATCATAATTCACCCTCTCTGAAACCATCCATTCTCTTAGTTTTAATTATCACCTATTTGCTAATGACTCACAGTACAAGTCTAGCTCAGACTTCTAAGTTTCATTTCATGTATTAAATTGTTTCTCTCTTTTCAAGTTTCAGACTTGTATATAAATACACTGGAAAATATCTCAAATGAATATTGTAAATAAACTTTAATATATTTATTTTTTAAACACACATATGAAGTGGCATGTGCCAGTCACCAAGTATATAATTAATAATGAAATTGGCTTCATCCTGTCCTCTTGAAAGTCAGAGTATCTGTCTAAAATCAAACTCTTCACTTTTCCATAAAAAGAATGTTATTTTTCTTTAATTATTTCACCTAGAGATGTAGGCATGAAAGTGGTCCTTTCCCACCTTATCATTTCAATGCAATCACAAATTCCAATGCAGTCACAAATTCTTGCCATATTGATATGATTTCTGCATGATTTCATAACCTTTTATTCATACTTCTACCACTCTCTTCTTTCAGTCTTTGATTATCTCTGTCCTGCCCTAATGCATCAGCCTTGCCATTCAGCTCTCCATATTCCATCTGTACTAAGCAAATTCAGTCTCCGATATATTGGCAAAGTGGTTTATCAAAATGCAAATATACTTATGCTGTTCATCTGTTCAAAACCATCTTAGTATTCATGTTTGACTAAAGGACAAATGTCAATCTCTGATGTGTCATTCAATGTCCTTCAAAATCTAGTCCCATTTAACCTCTGATTTTATTTTTCACTACTCTCAATATTGAATCGTATACTATGTCAAACACAATAGCTAGTGGGTCCCTGTAAACACTGTATTATTTCTTATTTTTATATCCTTAAAACTTGTTTTGCACCACACAGGATAACATATCCAGAAAGTTTTCTTTCGTCCTCCAAATATGAAATAACTCCCCTTTCTCATAATATCATTTGCATATCTCTATACTTACACATAAACATAATGCATTATATTGATCTATGTAAATATCTATTGTCCCAACACATAGTAAAGACAAAGACTGTAACTCCATATATTGTATTCCTGGAAACTAGCAATTCTTAGCACATAATCGATTATGGTTGCAGACTGAATAAATCAATGCCACTCATCTTTCATAATATCATTTAAATTTTCTGTGATATTAGTTCCTTAAGTACATGAACTATGGCCTACTTATTTTTATATTTCTATTTCTTAGCACAGTGACTATTGTATAAGA
Source organism: Scalopus aquaticus (assembly GCA_004024925.1). NCBI lineage: Eukaryota > Metazoa > Chordata > Mammalia > Eulipotyphla > Talpidae > Scalopus > Scalopus aquaticus. The sequence continues at coordinate 58,696 of PVIJ01008151.1, forward strand.
GACAGTAAATTTTTGTTCTCTGAAAAGTCGTGCATGAGAGTGAAAAGCTTTTCATGGTAACTCAAGATATGACAGGATAGTGAGTGAAAAAGAAGAGGTGCCCCTGATACAAAAAAATCAACAAATGAAACATTGACAAATGGCGAACAGTTTAAGTTTAGGATATTAATTATTAGAAGTCAGTATTTTATTATATTCCAAAAAAAAAAAACCTTACTCTTCTGACTGTACTGAAAACAGCTTAAATAAATCATGAGGATGTGTTCACTCAAAACAAAACTGAATTTAAAAGTGTTATTTTGGGAGGCCAGTTTTAGATAGATTGATACCTGGCAGGTATTCGGTTTTCAATAAGAGAAGGCTCTCAGGTACTGCTGCTTCCAAAGCAAACCTGCACACTGTTGTCAATATGCATGCATCCACCATGACAAACAACAATAAAGTTAAAGACAAAATTTGCACCGACCTTGATAAAAACTCATTGCAGCAACAGCAGACTTTCACAAGCTGATTGCTATGGGAAGCTTCAGTGCACATGGCTGCAATATTCTGAAATCTGGAGGTGTGTTATTAGCTGCCACCACACTGACAAACATAATAGCAATGGACTGATTTCTATCCCCTGACTTTTCCAAACAGTAGCTAGTGATTGTCAGGATTGTATTTCTGGTGACCAAACAATTTACTTAAATCTGGGTGTACCAGAGAAGAGCAAAAGAAAAGAAATATTTTGTTTATTATGTTGCATTCTGAGCAAGCACTAAAGAATTTAAATAAATAGCAAGTACTGAAAAGACTTTTTTACATTACTTGTTACAAGTGGTATTAAATACAGAAATATGTTGCAAATTATGAAGAAAAATTAAGAAATTATTGGGCAATTGACTTGGGAGTTGGAGTAACTGGATTATTAAACAGATCTACCATCCTCTATCTCTATTGACTGAGAAAAAATCCATTTATATTTCTGAATCTCATTTTCCCCCCTTTTACAGGAAGAGTTGGGCCTGTTTCCTCAATTATATTTCAAATTTTATACTTCAATGCTTTATTAAAATGTTGGCTAAACTTACCTACTACCTTCTCACTGGGCTCCATGATATTTGAAAAAAGAGGATATGGGGAAAACTAGATGACAAAAGAGAAAAGGTAAACTGCTATTATAAACCTTTTTAATAAGACATCTAACAATCAATATTTTTCATCCCTTCATCAAGTCTAGGGGAGATTTGTTCTTCATTACTTCCATTCCAATGTAAATTAACAAATAACCTAGTCAAGAACTGCAGCCATGACTGGTAGCGATGGGTTGAAAGGAAAACTTAGTGTAGCTACCTTCAGCACCATAGACAGCCCCAGGAAAATAATTCTGAATCCTGTCATTCTGTTCTCTTTCAACTCCATTACTTGTACCCACCAAAAGGTAAGGAATTTGAGTTTTGTTCTAAGTGAGATGAAAATTAAAAAGGATTTTATAGTTTATAATTATAGTTTATAATTTCACTGGTTTAATAGTGATTGCTCTGATTTGAGGAGGTAGATAGGCCTTGTTCTGGAATGAGTAGCTGGAATTCTATTGAAGTGACATAGAGTAGTTTAGTCTCAGTGAGATGAAAACAAGAGAACTACACCTCAGTATTTTTAAGGTAAAATATACTGTTTATACTCAATTTTTCCTATCAATCCTTTAATCTTTTATTATCCTCTGTTCTACGTTGCAATTAGGTGGCTGATCATCTCTCTGTACTATATCATCCATGCTCCCTTCCCACGTATCTTCTGCTTAACTTTGGCCAAGAGGAGATGCTATCAGAAAATTAGAAGGTGTAATTATATTTCCCCACTACCTTCCCTCCCCCTCAAACACACAGACCCTATTTCAGCTCTAAATATCTGTGAGTATCATTATTTCTTCAGGGTTAAATTTTCTCCCATATGGACATGACTACATTCTCAAGTCTTCTCTCTGAGATACCATTCCTTTCTCCCTTAGACTCCTGAGACCTTAATGGCTTCTTACATTTATTAGTCTCTGGTTGCCTCAACATTCCTTATTTATCCCATAATTCTTCTCCTATCACTGTAAGTAGTCAGTTTTTATTTAAACCCTTAAGGATAAATTATACTTCCTCTGGGCATTTTTAATAAAGGAGCAGCCAGGGTTTGTTGACTTGCCAGAAGTGAGGAAATAATAAAAGTTAAAATTGGTTTTTACATTTCAGGCATAAGGAACTGAGTTCATAGTAGTTGCATTTAATGCAGTGAAAGAGACTGGGCAAGAAATGACTCATTTGTGAAGCTAATATTCCATCATGAAACAGTACACATATCACTCACATGCACAGGAAGGTACTGAGATAAGCACAGAGGTTGACAGCCGCGAACCACAATACCCAAGTGCATACTCTGTTTCAGAAGAATCCTGATGTGAGTTATATAACTACTACTCAAATATTTCATAAGTACACTGTTCAGCTTTTTATGTTGCATTATTTTTATGGGCTACTAACAATTATGGAAAACACATGAACTAAACAATTATATGTCAAAGAAACATAAGGAAAAAAAGTTAATTTCAGTTCCATAAAATTTATAATTACATATTTGATCATATCACAGAGTTCAAGAGGGAAGTGCAAAATCATTGCCAAACACAAAGATTAAGAAGGAAAGATACATATTTAATGGAAAGGGATTAAGTTGAAGAGTTCCATGAGTCCATTACAACAAGCAACACAGGATTATATTACTTACGGATAAAATATGTAACAATCCTTAACTTTGACCAGAAGCAGGCATAAGAACTCTATAAAACTAGTTTCTCTACTTCACAATCCATAGAAATAAATTTATTAAGGATTTCTCATCACTGTGTTACATAATTTAATCAGAAACTTCATAGAGAATTGCATATATCTGCCCCTGCTTGGTCTAACTACACTTACTGGTTTGCCTGAGTTATTCTTTGTTGAAAGATTACCAATCCCAATACTTTCTAGGGTGCTGTTACACAAAGTGATATAGATTTTCTAACCTTCATGCTTAACTAGCAATTTTTAGTATGATGTGGTAATAAATAATATTTACATATATAGTGCTAAGATAATACTAGAGTAGGGAAAATATACGCAAAAGATTTTAAGAGTTAGTCAACCTTTAAACACCAAAAATTAATTTCTATGTATTAACTGGTTTAAGTTTTCATTTTGAACTTTGCAATCAAAATAGCATCCAGTTATAAACCTTCCGTAGCTTTGAAAGCAGAATGTTGTGTGAGAGAAGTCTTGAGAAGTGGACTTGTAAATTTGGTAAATGTATGAAAATTAACTGATAGCCATTTTCCAATTACTCTTTCTCTAACCCATCATTCCATAAAAGCAGAGAACTTGTACTAAATACTACTCACCCAACCATTGCCATGTTAGATTTCTGTATTTAGTAGGTTGCTCTGTCAATTAGACTTTATAGGTAGTTAGGGTAGGAGTCATCATAAATATTTGTTCATGGTCTGAAATTAAAATGCATGCGGTGGTTTTTGTTGTTGTTGTTTAAGTACATATCAAATTCTCTTATATTTAACAACAGTGGCTAATGGCTAGGAATACTATGTGGAATTTTGAGCTATTTTAAAACTGTAAATAGCAAGAAGCATTTGGCAGCGTAAATTTAAGGTTTTTTTTTTTTTTTTTTGCTTATTTTTCCTCCTTTATTTAAATGTTTGCAGCTGATACCAAAATATAAAAACAAACTTATCTAGAAAATAGAATTATTATAGCTTAGTATTATCTTGTTTTTGTTTGAGGTTCCAGCTGGGTCAAAAATGTCCTTTGAGAAAATGTTCAATATTTTTTCAATTCAAGTCAACTAAGCTAACAGAGGCAATGCTTTCAGAGATTTCATTTCTTTTTTATGTCCTTCAAATATTGTGACTTTGCATGGCTTTTTCTGAGATGATTAATGACAGGTAAAACTGGGAGAAGTAATTACAGGGAATGACTGGTAGTTTAAGACTTTGGGGATGAAAATGAGTGATGCGTGCATGAAAGTTTTAGTGATGAAGTCAACTTCTGACAAGCACAACATGCTCAATATAGAAATTTTGAAATGGAATAAAGATCTGAAAATAAGTTTAATATAGAAGAATATAATTTAATTATTAACTTCTTTACTATGGAGACTAAAAGCATACCCTGTGTTGAAAGCATTTGTGATTTGGAAGGGTAATTATTTGCACCCCTACAGTTTTATTCTATTTCTTGCCTGAGCTCCTTGGACATACTCAGGAGCTGAGCAATTTTCTCCAGTATTGAGGTTGTGTGAATGTTTGCTCACATGGTCTAGAAATTCTAAATGGAATACTTAACTCATTTAATTTTATACCAGTCTTTTATAGGCATCAAATTAAATAATGTGAAGAAGCCCTAAAGAGTGACAAAGAACACTTCTAAGCATCTGTTGATTTTCTTTTTGGCTTGTCCTTCGACAGCACTAAAAATTTAATTAAATTGTAAACAGTTGGGGGGCAAAGATCATATTTTATATGCTGTATTTCAAATAGCATTTGGCTTTGTGCATCATGAATCATAGGTTTAAAGAGAATACCTAGAATGGATAACTGACAAGGTAATAGATCCTGGAAAGAAGATTTAGGGAGGCGTCGAGAGAGCATATCTGAGCATGAGCTTTAGAAAAATGAGTTTTAATGACTTCACAACAAAATTATTTATCAAATTTGAGCTTGCCAAGGACAGTTATTTCTCACTTACTGCTTTACCTAAAATCATAAAACTATGTGCACTTTCTTGCTAATCATTTTATACTGATGCAAACTAGCAGGAACATAGGACATCAAATTTATTTTTCCCTAGAAATGTTATATATCTAAAAGCAACAAAAAAGATAGAAGAGCAATAACACTTTGACAAGTCTTTTTTCTCTGGGGGGGAGTCAGGAAGAAACAAATTTACTGACGCTGAACTTCAGGTCTTAATTGCACATCCTATTTCTGAGCTAATGTCCAATCATTTATTTATCGATCTATGTGATTATCTATGTGATTTCTTCTTTCTGGACATGTATTGTTTATGCCACCAGTACTGATGCATCCCATTCCTTAAGTTAGTAATTGAAATTTTCTCTAAGACCTAACATACATCACACTTTTAATCTATGTGTTTAAGTGAGATTTCACTCTTAGCTCCAAAGGCAGAGAATGCCATTCAAGTTTGGCTAGTCAGTCCATCACATTCCACTGTCCTCAATTCTTGCACCAAGTATGTAATCAAATCCAAGCCACCAGAACATGGTTTTGGACAGATTTTGGGAAAATAGCAGACTGGACACACAATGAACTGCTGTTGCTGACACCACACACTCAGGACCAAGAAAAACCAAGCTCTAATCACATCATTTGAATTTCATTCCAGCTTTGCCCGAAATTAGAATTACCCTAATGTTTTCCAATATAATAAACCATAGATTCCCTTTTATTTCTTAATCCAAACTGAGTTGGACTTTCTGTCAATTGCAGCTGAAAGTACCCTGCCGCTGTCTGACTCAAGGCAACATGGCACGTATCTGCCTGAATCTACCCAACATGAGCAACCAGTACTAGCTGCAGGTATGGCTGGTGGCCATGACTTCCTACAGGATCTTCCAGAAGGAATCTCTATTTCTCATGCCCCTAGCAAATAGACTCTGGACAGAAGGAGCCTGCTTGTAATTCTGACTGCCTGCCACAAATTAAATTCAGATGAGAAACAACCTCCTATTTCATCAATGTCAATAACACTTCTCCATAATTAACAAATTTGTCCATTATCTTTGACATAGGAGAGAGTAAGCAGTGAGAGAATTGTTGGTGGTTCCAAACAATAGTGGTTTTAGAAGACCTCAGGTCTCTAGAAGTTATAGACTTTCCAAAAGACACAACTCATGAGCATTCGGTAAAAAGAGATTAAACCCAGCGGAGAGGATAGAGCAGTGACAGTCAAAATCACCTTTCAACACAATGTCCGTGCCCATAGATTATGAGTAACTCCTAAAGGAGACATTTATTAATGGCCACTCTTGAATCAAGTGAAAAAGCAAGGCATGCCAAAGTAAAACCTAGTCCTTAAAGCTTCCAGAAATTCCAAAGTTTATAAATTGCACAATTTATAATTTAAGACTCCATACTCCAGAGAATTCTACTCAGAAATATGACTTCTTTTGAGACCTGGAATAAAAATGAAAGATTCAAGAAGGAATAAGTGGGTGATTCAGTTGTGCAATGGTATAAAGCAGCCAATGGAAAGCTTACAATATTAAGCATATTTTCAGAGAAATAGAAATTTTATTGGACTTGATTGTTTTTTCCCAGAGCTAAGATTAGATAGACAAGGAGGGAGGATAGAGAGAAGGAGGAACTAACCTATGTGTTTTAACACTTGGCACCAGATGTTACTGAGAAACAAAGTTTGGTAAAAAATTTAAGAAAAAGACCATCCCAAAGAAATATTACTTAAGACACTTAAATATGGGTATAGAGGATATTTTTATGGCAACTATGAAACTGAATCCATGCTCTGGGAACAGATTACAAATTGGTGCAAATACCTTGAGGTCTGGATCATTTTTCCTGTGGGAGTAGATTAATTAGAGTCGCAATAGTCATTTACCTCACAGTTTTTTCTATTTTTAAGTTAAGTATATCCACAAGAAAAGTAGAAGTGTATAATTCCACAGAAATGAATGAATGAGTCAAGTTACTCCTGAAGAGTTAGAAGTTTAGTAGTAGCACACCCACTGCTATTAAATAGTGTTTGTTTTCTAGTGTTATGATTGCCACCAGAAATATTTCATTCATGTCTTTTGTGTAGCAGTTCTTGAAGTGGAAAAAATAAAAGCAATATAGTAAAGTCATTATAAAGCTGAATATATTGAATTTAAAGGAGTTCAGAATTCTTAAATGATATTCTTACAGTTTTAGTGTGAAAATGTCATTTTGTAAAATAATAGTGATAAGAAACAACAATTGTTGCCAAAATAGTCTTGGCTATACAAAAATTAAAGCTAATAACCCTGTACTGTTTTCCAAATCATTCATGCACACACACACACACACACACACACACACACACACTGAAGTTCTAATATATTCCAAGAATGCAACTATATGGCAGAAAAAAGGTTTTGAAATTGGGAAATTGAGTTATTTATTTTATGTGAAATTGGTAATCATGCTTTCAAGTAGAATTTCCAGTCATCTAAGAGACTAGAAACAATTGTTTGAAACAGATTCCTGCAAATCAAGTGAAATAAATCTTTACCGATTTCAATATAATGACATAATATACATTGAAACTGGTGTTGCATAAACAATATATTCGATTGGAAAGCTCTGAATATCCACCAAGTTATTGATGACTTTTCACCATGATTTTCTAACTTTGCTTTGCTCTACCACTCCTGAGTTATAAGCTCATCAATAAATCATTGAAAAAGTGATATATAGAGAGTCAGTAAACAAATGATGTATGTACCGTCCGTGCCCTGGGTAAGCAGTAACGTCACTGCATACTACTTTCGGTGTACCCTCACAGGCTACAGGCTATGTCGAGAACCCTCTTTTTTAAAGTATTACTTCAATACCACATATACTGGTCTTTGATTTACAAATATTTTTAAGGTATAATGATTTGGGAACTGACAAAATGAACATGAAATCATGTTAGGTCAGGAACACGCCCGCACGTCCCCAGGGAAATGCTGAGGGATGAGACGTGGAGCTGGGTAACAAGGCAAGACTCTGCAGCCCAGTGAGCAGCGCTCTTGCTATTTATCAGCAGTAATGCACAAGCATGGCTGATTAGTGACAATAGCAGTAGGAGCAGGGTCCAGGGGAGACAAAGGGTAATCAACTTTATGGGGAACTGGGAGGGGGTATGCTGGCCACACATGCAGGAAGGACTTCCTTGGCAGGTACTTGGTGTAATTTTCGAGCTACTCCCAGACCACCTCAGACCATGGCTACACAATCAGTCAACAGCTACCTAGGCTTTGCCGGCTGCCTTGTGATGTGGGCCATTGTCTTAAGGCAGTCATGAGGAGTGCCTTATCCAATTCTTTCACACACACACAGGTGCATAGAGAGGCTAGACACACACAGCTGCAGAGGCACCAAGTGGTAGAGTGGCCACAAAATCATACTAAATAGTTACTGAATTAAAGTTAATAGCTATCGTTAATAGAATTTCATTTGCAATTATCAATTCCAGTTATAATGTGACATCAATCCAAAATATTCCATGTAGACTACTTTCAAACATGTGGAAGGAATGGGAAAGTAAATAAATTATTTGCCTAGCCATATGTTTTTAATTAATGTAGAGATAACTCATGTGCAGCTTAGTGATTTTATTGTAAAAATTAAAAAAAATATGTGTTTTAAAGAAACAAAGAAAATGAAGTCCTCAGAAAAAAGAGCATGCCAAAAGACAATAGGAACCAGGCTGAAGAACTTTCCAGTGGTCAAATGTGAGCAATGGAGCAAGAGCAATGCCAAAAATAAATGCTGATGATAATGGACTATACCCTTAGAAGAATATGAATATATTTGACTTCTGTTAAAGTTGGTGGATAGATGAGAGCTAGATAGATGGCAGATTGGTAGAGAGATGATAATTGATAGATGATTGAGTGATAGATCGATAGATAGATAGATAGATAGCTTCTTTACAGGAGAACTCTGATTTATAATGTATAAAAAGATATAAACAGAAAATCACTTATTGGCTAACACATATCATCAGTAGTGATGATTTTGAATTTATGATTTAGTATCATCAATAAATATAAAATTAGTGGGTAAAGGCAAAATGAGAAACAAATATTTGCATAATCCCAAAGCATCTCTTCACAAAATACTAGTTATAATAGATAAAAACAACTACAGTAGAGAATCTGGCAGACATCAACTAAACATGTGGTCAAGATTAACAGCCATGGGACGTACTGGTATTATGAAACAACGAGATAAGAAGCAGTGAGAAAAAAGTAACTATCGCTGCTTGTGGTATGACTGCCCCCCACCCAAATGTGTAACATGATTTTCAGTATAATGAAAACTGATAAACATTCAACAAAATATATTTCCAATTTTCTCTGATGTGAAAGGGATAAAGAAAATGAGTGCAGAAATGTCACAAGTTAGGGAGACTAGGGTGATGAGAATGAATGCCATATATGAACTAGATTAAGATCTTAGACCAGAAATGGGATATTTTGGGAACAACTTGAAAAAAATCTGAATAAGGTCTGTAGATTAGTTAACAATTTTGTATCAATATTAATTTCCTGGTTTTGATAACTTCTTGTGCATATACAAGATAACATTTGAAAAACCTGGGTAAAGAGTACAGAAACTCTTCATACCCTTTGTTCAACCTTTCATTAGTCGATTTCAAATTTAAAATCGAATAATAAACAGGCATTGTTGCTTTTGGGGGGAAGTTTTCAAGAAAATTAATACAAAGTTCTACAGAATCAAACTAAGTTCAGCTGAGGGATACCAGGTCCTGCCAACCTTCAATCCAGCCTCTTCAGCCTTCCCTGCAATCCAACTGAGGCCAATTATCCTTATCTACAAGTGCCTGGGCATGGCTTTAGAGCCAAACCTCATTTTAGACAAGATGCATGGTATTGGACCCTAAGTCATTACAACCAAGTTTTATCAGCACATCAACTGTGCTGCTAGTCTAGCCCTGATCCTGCACCCTAGTTTTGCTAAGAAAGTTTCTTCCTTTCTCCACTAACTCCAGGTAACAATTTTCGTCTTTCAATCCCTTTAGCATTATAGTCTTACCTTCCTCTTGCACTGCCACCTATTTCTTAATGATGTTTTCCCAGATGCCAAATACATGCCAACATGTTTGGGCAGACCTGATCCCTCTGAAATTCCCATTTCCCATGCCATTTTCATTACTTCATATTAACCCTCAACACAAATCAACTCCTTGTCTTCACTCCATGTTATTCCTTGTGTATCTCAGAATCAATGGACCATGGCCATCAAAAACTTCCAGTAGCTGCATGTTTGCCCAGATCATGCCAGATTCCAGCAAGTAGGCTCACTATGGCTCCATAGAGTGCCCAGCCGAGTTTAGTGCTTTGCCCATTGCCTTTGAGCAAAACTTATCCCCAACAATGTGGATATGCAAGTCTCACAAAATGACAAAACTCATCAGAATTACCCATGAGGAACCATCCAGATAAGTAGCGAGGAACAATTTTGTGACTTTAATTTTTAACACTACTTTTCATAACCACATTATGAAACAAATAGCTGCTGTCAGTGGAACATAAATGAGATAACTCAGCAAACAGAATCAGGAGCAGAAGATAATACATAGTTCCTTTCTTTGCTCTTAAAGGAAAAGTCCACACTTTGGTTTATTTTTTTTCTTATTTCTAAACTTTGATAATTTTTTAACGGATTAAATTTCATCCAGGGTAAAAGATCAATAATCTAAGAAGAGTTTTAACCTACATCAATGCATTGCTTAATACAGTAATCAGCAGACGTGTGTGACTACTGAAAATAAAATTTAAGCTAACTCAAATTGCATAAAATTTTAAGTTCAGCTGCACTAAGCAAATTTCAAATATTCAACAGCTACATGTATAGCTACCAGTCACTCTATTGTCAGTGATTTTTCAAGATTGGGGAAATTCTGTTGGATAGCACTATAAATCTATAGCAGAAAGAAAATCTACAGCAGAAATTTGATGGTAATATATTTGAATATATAAATGATGTCGTAAGGAAATGGTTAACTCTGAAAAGACATTGGCAATATCATAGTGAGAATCAGGAGAGGATATGGAATTCTAGGACACCCATTTTACCCCTGATACAAATATTCATGTCCTTATAAATTGAATTATGCTAAATCTCTATATAATATCATATGCTACTATGAAGTGATTTTCTCTGCAATGATAGGAGTCAAAGCATATCTTTTACTAGAAGTTTTAAACATCTAATCACATTTTTTTCCTGACTCATTAGCAACCTACAATACCTTGAAAATATAAGGTGCCTATCTTACAAAATCACAGTATAACATGTAATGCCCCATTTAGAAAAATATTCCATACAAATGTGTGGAGGCCAATTTTCAAATCTGTTCAAGTGTTGAATCCCATATAGTATTGAATTAAGCAAGATCTAAAAGTAATAGCTATCATAATAATAATAATACCTATTCAGATGATCTCAATCTGTAGAAAGAGAATTTGTTTCACATATGCAGCATAAAATGTTAAACACAATGAAGGTGAAAAGTAAGGGCATTAAAATAATTGCAAAGTTGAAAATTTAGGAAAGATATATGTGGAGTCATGTTAGGGATGCATGGAAGAAAAAAATCACTGATTCTTGCATACAACTTCCACCTAATCTTAGATTTGAAAACAGAGATGCTGAGCAAACTAAGAGGCTAATAATCACAAGGATGAATAAAACAAAGAAATATGCTTTAAGAAGTTCACATCATCTGGGGCAGGCAGACAAAAGTAGAATGTTTAACACAGTTTAGTCCATTTAATGACACTAATGATCACTCATGAAAGTTTGGCTACTGGACAGTGTAAGAGTTTGCATATTTTTTTTAAAGATTTTATTTATACATACAAGCTGTGGTACAGGCCAGAGGCGTGGAGCGGTGAGAGGGTTCACCAGAGACAGAATGGTGAGCAAAACAGGCAGATCAGAAATACACTGCTGAGGGGAGCAGCGGGCAAGGCAGGAGAGGTCTGCCGCACCATGTGGGATTCTCCCCGGCTGGGCGTCGAACTCGCATCGCGTGCTGCCCACAGCTGCACAGCGCAGCGCGTAACCGCTGCGCCACCAGGGAGGCCCGAGTTTGCATATTTTTATAGCTGCAGGTGTCAAGTCATGCTAAGAATCGACCATTCATGCCTACTATGTCATGTACAACTGCAGATTCGTAATTATTACAAAGGGGAAAGGTGATACGATTTTCAGTGGTTTCACTCTTCCATAATTTCCAAATTTTCCATATATATTTCTCTGTCATGGCAATAGTAACTCTTGATAAGCTGAATACTTTAAAAGAAGAATTTTCAAATATTCTATCATTTCTCTTTAAATTCTCAATTTTTTCAAGTATCTCTTAGATAGTTCACTGAGGTCTCATTGAGGTGGACCAGCATTTACTGAACTTCCTTCAAGTCAGACTGGTACCACCCTCCTTAAGTTTCAACTCCAACTTGCACAGATCAGGTGTGGTATTCTGTACTGCATTTATTTGTTATTGTATTTATTTGTTTAAATGCCTATCTGTCACACCAGATAGTAATATGTCATGATAAAGAATTACGCCTTAGTTTTGTCCCTCAAAATGCTCAGTCTGAAGTCTTTGTTGAATGAATGAGTAAATGAGCACACTGCTACAATTAGGATTTTCACTGTGTTACTCCTGTTTTCACTGCCTCACCTGAGTAAGAAGATGATCCTCCCCTGTCTATCTCCTGTGTTGTCTCCTTACAACTACAGTTAACAGTTGCAAATTTAGAAATTTATTAGTATTTGCTTCCTACCTTGAAACTAAGTCTTTGAGAGCACAGATCTCATCAGTCGGAAGAAATACCAGAACAGTTAACTTTGGTTGTTATCTGGAAAGCAGAAATAAATAATATGAAAATGGAAAAAAAAACAAAACACTAGAATTGGGGTTATAGAATGATACTGATAGCCTTGAAAATACGTGACAACTCACATAGAGTAGAGTGGGTTAAAGGGCCAGAACTGAAGGCATAGGTGACGGCACATTTAAGGGATGGGGGAGGAAAAACTATATAGAAAGGAAATAGAAACAGTGCCTAGAAAGGCAGGAGAATCAGAAAATACAGACACATGAGGGCAAAAATAAAACAGTTCTGAGGAATGGAGTTTTAATGCCATCTCATGCCACAGACAGGTTAAGTAGCACTGAAAAGAAGGTAATTAAATCAGAAACTTGTGGATGACATTTGAAAAATTCATTTCAATAGAAAAATGAAAGTTTAACCACACAGAATGGTATTTATAAAGGTGGTGAATTGTCTGAAGCAGAAATTTTGGAAAATATATTAAAGAATTCAGGCAGCAAGTGGAAATAAAACATTATAGTACTTTACTATTTAGTAGAAATTGGATGAAAGGTTCTATTAGTCAAGTCTGTGAACTGAATAGGTTAATTTTGCTGAGCAAGGGTGGGGGGGGTGGTGATGGCGTTTACCGAATCTTTCAGTTCAGAATCATGATGCTAATTTCCCTTACTTATGGTCCTTCTGCAAATAGAGGGAACTTTACCCTGAACTTGGTGTGCTGAGTTATTTCTATATTAATGGATAGCATGTTACATATCTGTCAGGAGTGAGGGAAAAAATACTAATTCTCTTTAAACTTATATTTAACTATAAGCAGTATAGGATCCAGAACACAATGGAAAATAAAAGTTTGAAATTTATTAACAAGTCCATCTTCTTTTCAATTCAGGGTCCATCCTGAAAAGATGTTTTCTGGAAATAGTTCACCCTTAATTTTAGAAACTTGGAGCCAGGAGCTCTGAGCAGTAAACAATCCACTGAACATGTAATAAATGTGTTCATGAAAAAATCCCTTTGTTGTTACTTGTTGTGAATTTTGTGAGTTCATTGGCTTAGGGGTGGGAGAAAAGGAGGCTACTCAGATAAATCAAGTAGCCCTTTAGATGAATGAGAAAACAATTTTTCTAGCTGTTTCTTTGCAATTTAGATTGCTCCCTTATTTTATAAAATGGGATACACTGTTATCTGAAGAAGCTCGGAGACCAACGGTAAAGCTCCCTTTTGTCTCATGAGCCTCCTCAACTCTTCCACTACTGTTGGTTGCGTACTCGACTTTCCTTTCTTGCTACTGTCCTTTCTTGCTACATGCTCCATTTACTAGACTGCAAGATCACCTTTATGACAGTTGTCTTTAAAGTCAAAGTAACTTTTTTTTTTTCACTTAATTTTCAATCACCATCCTCAATTACTTGTTTCCAATATTCACTGAAAAAGTTTGTTTCTCCAGGATGGAGAGAATCGTAATCTTCATATGCAGATGAAAATGCAGTACACAGAATCTTAAATGTAGCTGAAAGATTACTTTATCTCATTTATGATTTGTATGACTTCCTCACTATTTATGTCTAGAATTGTATGGATCATACCCAGGCATAGAGTGTGATTTAATTAATAAATCATAGAATGTCAGGTATTGTACCTTGTTCCTTATTTTCAGAATCCTCAATGCAGGTCATGAATATGCACTCATTTAATCATAAATTTGCAACTTTCCAATTACTACCTGTGTGACCCTGGCAAATTATTTAACCTCTATGCAGTTTAGAATCTATGCTGAAAAATAGATATTAGGTAACCATATAATTTATTTTCTAAACAGAGGCTCTTTGGCGAGTACTACAGAATGCTAATAATAATTAGTGTAGCAAAACAGACCTAAATCTGGGTGATTCAAGGGAATGTAAGACCTATGGTCACCTATTAATATTAGTAACAAATATTATTAAATCAGAAAACACTTAGATTGAGAACTTACTGTTGTAGGTGCTAAAGAAAAGTTATATTATTACTATTAATATATTATTTATATTTATATATTATTATAAATATAAATAATATATTATTATACATTATTATTTACCTTTAAAAAACCTTAAGCCACTATTGGTGTATATTTGATGTCACTCTATCAATAAACTAGACCATCCAGAACAGCACAGTTGCTAGCCCACTTTTTCTTATTTTGCATTTTCTTCTGATAACACATTCTAGTTAAATCACTTCCACCATCAGTTAATTGCTATAGTTTTGGATGTAATAAATGGATGTAATAAATGAATAAATGTATGACAAAACTAAACCAAAATACACCATATATATGTATATATACATAGATACACACACACACACACACACACAAACAAACATACTGCAAACTGAAGTTACTAGAGGCGGAGGAAAACTGTTGGAAATAAAGATGGGAGGGGCAACAGTGGCCTAAGGTAAAGGTCTGTAGGTGCCCAGATGCTAGGGATTGGTGGCAACAAACGCTGACAAGGAGTGGACCAATTCCCCTAAATCATACCCAATGTTATAAACCAATGTTACCGCAACAAAGGAATGAATGAACAAATGAGTAAATGAATGATTTAAAAATAAAATTAGTAATTCTTAACTCCAAGTAAATGAGATCATACAATTTCAGAAATATTTCAAATTAAAAAGGACTGAAAAACCGGTTTCAGCCTCCCATTTTAAAAGCCAGGTCCATCCAATTCCTTTAATTTTTCCTCATGAGTGTAATTTTCTAACTCATTTATATGACTCTCCAGTGAATCTTACACAAAGTTCATCAAACTCCTTAAGGAACCTCAAATCGGACATTGTCTTCTGCAGAAAGAACATAACAATGAAATTGCTATATGCTAATTTGGCCTTCCAGTAAAGCATTTTCCTATGCATATGCAGTATCATGCTTAATTTGTTACTTTCTATCTAAATAAACACAGGCTCTGTCTCCTAGGAGCTTCTAATTAAATAGGATGGGAACCAACAGCACAGCGTGGCATTGAACTCAGCATCCTGACATCTGGACGGGCTGTTGGCAGTCTCGTGGTCTGAGCTTCTCCCTCGATGTCCTGAGGGAGAGGCTGCAGGGAAGGAGGTGGAGTACAGTGGCCATTTTTTCTCCTTTTAAATCTTTAAAAGGGAGCAAGTGCATGTGCTCTTGAGTGCTTATATGGGGAAAAGTCATAAGACTGTATCATAAGGAAGTCATTAGAGATCAGTCATTACCATATGAATTTACCTGACCTGGGTACGTAAAATAATATGTTCTCTGATTTTAGAGTCCTGCTAGCACAAAAGACAGTTTTGGATAATTTTTATGTATGCAAATACCTGCTAGTAAAGTACATATTTTTCAACATTTTCCCTAGATAAATAAAAATGGTAAACAATTTGAGATTAGGAGTCATGGTTTATATACATATTTTCCACATCACCAACTTGTCACAGGGGTATCTCTGTAAGAGGGAGATGGGCATTGCAGTGCATTGAATGGGCACCATTTTCCCCATGCCTATCTTGGGTTACAAGACCCAGCATGCCATGAATCAGACTTCCTAAATGGGGAAATGTTGGGAAGGAGTATGGTGCATACATAAAGGGAGAGGGAATAAGAAGGGAGAGGGGAGACATGGGAGGAGACACATGGAGGAGAGACATTTAGAGACACTTGGAAGAGCTTCATGGATGAGAGGTGCACGGGGAGGCTGCTTCTGCTGCTTGGCAGAGAGGATGGCAGCTGCTATCTCGATGTGGTATAGTTTTCATTCTTCCTCTCCTCGGTCCCAGCTCCCTGTGACCTGTCTAACCTCTTGTGGTTCCTTCCCAGAAGCTACCCTAGAATTATTACATGCTTTGGCCTCTTGCTTGAAACCAAACCTGCTGGGCTGGGCATTTGGCTACAAGGTAGTGGGTAATTTGGGGAATTTTATTGAAAACTATTATTTGGAATCTCCCTATCTCTCTCCCTCCCTCCCTCTCTCCCTCTCTTCCTCTTTTTTCTCCTCCTCCTCTTCCTCCTCCTCCTACTCTTCCTCCTCCTTCTCCTCCTCTCTCTCTCTCTCTCTCTCTCTTTCTCTCTCTCTCTCCCTCTCCCTCCCTCCCTCCACTGAGTTATTCTAAATATTTCATAGTAAAAGTCTGCTTCCTTTGCTTTTGCATGAGCAAATGATAGATCGTGCATCCCTTAAGAATCTGGGTTCCTGGCTACTCCGGGGTCACGGGTTAAGATATTGACATACAGCCACCCTTTAATAAGTACTTACTGAATTAAATTGTTTGTGTTAACCCACCAAATATTTCCCAGGTGCTCTAGATTCCTGAATCCTTCACCTTAAGGGTGTTGAATTAGAAAGGTCAGTTTTTTGGTTTTTTATATATCTACCTAGATTATCAAAAATCTAAGACAGATGAAATCTATCTGGAAAATTGTCCTGAAATTAATTCTCAGTAGCTGGAAGGTTACTTTCCTCCCAATATGTCGTATATGTTGGACAAAGTATTTGTTTAACAAAAAAATCCAGATGAGGGCCTCCCTGGTGGCGCAGCAGTTAAGCGCTGTGCTGTGGAGCTGCGGGCAGCAGCGATGCGAGTACGACACCCGGCCGGGGAGATTCCCACATGGCCCGGCAGACCTCTCCTGCCTCGCCCGCTGCTCCCCTCAGCAGAGTATTTCCCTCAATCTGCCTGTTCTGCTCCCCACTCTGTCTCTGGTGAACCCTCTCGCCGCCCCACGCCTCTGGCCTGTACCCCAGCTTGTATGCATAAACAAATAAATCTTTAAAAAACATCTGTATGAGTGATAAAAATATCAATATATATCTCAGTTTGGATTCAAGTAGTTCACTCCAAAGTTCTTTTGGGTTGTTCCTTTCCAGTGAACCCAGGACCTTTCTTTGTAGAAATACAGGTTTCTAGACCCCATTCTCAGAGTTTCAGATTTGGTCAATATGGTTTGGGACTTGAAAATTTGCATTTCTGTCTTATTACAAAATATAGCTGATACTTTGCATTCAGCAGTATTAAGGGCCCTGGTGTTACATTTTGAGAACTACTGTGCTATAATATTATTATTATTTTTATTTTTAGCATTTTTTTAATTGTTATTTATGTCTTTTACATTTTGCATTCCCCTTGGGCAACCCACCACCAATTCACCCGTGATCCATCTCCATGGTCCCCTGTATTCTCCTCTCTTCCATTT